>JAESVK010001038.1:289301-326871 GCA_017140935.1 Hamamelis virginiana
TATATATATATATATATATATATATATATATATATATATATATATATTGTCATTCTATTATAAGGTCGACCTTGCATAAGGTTATGCAAGGCTCCATATCTCCAATTTTAGAAGACAATTCGTAAAACTGACCATTGGATTAGATGCTCCCATTCTGTATGCCATGTCTGCAAAAAATTACAGTGATCCGATGGTTGATTTTTGAAATAACTGACGTTAAAAAAAATGGTGATTTTTTGAAGAACAAATAAGTTGCATATTTTCACAATGACATATTTCAAAAACCAATCGTCGGATCACTGTGGTTTTTTGCAGGCATGGCATACAGAGTGGGAGCATCTAATCCAACGGTCAGTTTTACGAATTGTCTTCTAAAATTGGAGATATGGAGCCTACCTTGCATAATCTTATGCAAGGTCGACCTTATAATAGAATGACTGTATGTATGTATGTATATATATATATATATATATTTGCTCACTACTTTTTTTAAAAGGGTAATTTACGGTAATGGATCCGGGTATCTAAAATATTATGTTAACAGATCCGGATTTCCAATATTTACGTAAATGGACTTGAGATGACGAAAATACCCTTAATATCCTAAGATATTCATAGAAATACCATTCTAGCAGTCAAATATTTCTCACAAAAAGTGATCTGACATGATAAAAAATGTAATAATGACTAGGGATTGGAGATTATGTGCAATATTGAGGATTATATATTGGTACGAGGATTGGAGATTATTTGTTGTTGTGAGAATTATACGTTAAACATTTTTCACAATTTAAAAATATTAATGTGACATAAAGTCAACCGATTTGACTCATAAAAGAAAGATAATGATCTATTGAATATTATTAGTAAAGCTGGCATAGTTGGGGATTGGGAATTATGTATTGGTATGGGGATTATTTGTTAATGTGGTGATTGAGGATCACAAGTTATGGTGGGAATTATGAACAAAATTCGGATAATTTTCCAAATTTTTGAATGTTAGGAGGGTATTTTCGTCCAAAAAAAACAACATAGGTCCATTGACGTAAATATTGAAAACGGGTGTATTGACATAATATTTTAAACTCCAGGGTCCATTACCATAAAATTCCCTTTTACTAATTTTGTCTCCCAAGATTTCATTTCCTCCACCACCCACTGTCTCCCTTTATTTCTCTACAAGTCCTTAGGAAGACAACAAGCTTGTTGCCCAAGTTGAGAGAGAGACAGAGAGTTGTTGGGATGTTTAGTTGAAAATTTGAGTCTAGTTCATCAATTTGGTACAAATCAGTAAAGGAGGAGAAAGTTTTTAACCCATTTTTTACTCAAATTCAAATTTAAAAAAGGATTTAATTTGAGTAAGTATTGGAGATGTCATCAGGATTTGTTAAAAATTGCAGGAAATCAAACAAAAATACAGTAACAACTACCTGTAAACATGTTAAAGATTGTTTAGTGAATATGAATACAGAAGCAATTACCATATAAAAGCTGGTTGTCTTTTGTTGTGTAGATCGAATTGGATTTGATTAGGATTTTTGTTTTTCAAAATTCCAAAATCCAGCTTCAAATGCATGTGGAATTGTTATTGTGGATTTTGGGGTCTGTAAAGATTAAATTTCACTTCAAAATGCATTGGTGTACAAGGCGATATTCTAACTCTTGAGTTGGAATTGGGACCTCTAAATCCAATTCAAGGCCTCCAATCCACAAAACCAAACACAATTTTAATGTAAATAACTCAGAAATATTATAAGGAACATATTATGATGGTATATAATTGTGAATCTAGTAGGCCATAACATTGAAGAAATATCCTGCTCAACTTTCACTGGCTGCATGGATGAACTTGATTGGCGGAGCAATATCGGCAATCTTCACTGTATTCATACAGCACAAACCAAAAGTGTGGCCCATTACATTCAACATTGTCTTTTGGTCCACCATTTATGCTGTAAGTAGGATTATTAATCAACAGTTTATGCTATGTTTTTCCGTAAATTCCGAAAATATTTTATTCTATCCAAAATTTAATCAACATGAATGGCAGGGAGTAATGTGTTCTGGTTTGATAATCTTCATTCAACTATGGTGCACAAAACATAAAGGACCAGTATTTGTGACCATGTTTAATCCACTCTCTACAATATTGGTGGCCATTATTGCATACTTCATTCTTGGAGAAAGACTGTACATGGGCAGGTAAATCATAATTCTATAAGCATCATACACCCATGAGTAAAGATTTGAAGTTGTAAAGTTTTTGTTTTGTCTTCTTCAGCATACTGGGAGGAATCATCATTATCATTGGTCTATACTTACTCTTATGGGGCAAAGAAAGTGATAATGAAGTTCATGTCAAGTCTCAAGAGCAAGCTTAATTAATTTGATTTTATAACTGGAAAGTGAGAATGCATAATACTGACAGTAATGGGAAAGTTGTATAATATTTTACTTCAAGTACTTTGAGGCCAACTGGCTAAGGTTCTTTTTTTCCCCCTAATCCCCAAATTCCCCGTATCAAAAAATGGACGTCGATGCACTTTCATGTACTCAAACTTAATGTCTCTCTCCCCCAAAGATGAGGATAGGTGCCACTAGACTGCAAGACCATTAACATTTGTGGCTAATGAGCGTCCCCAAATGGACACAATAGCAACAAAACTATAATATATAGTTCAATGAAAAACAGAAGAATGAAAATTGGATGTACCTATCTCCCATGAGTTTGGTTCAATTATTTGTGTTTTTCTATGCTTGGATTTACTTGGATATTTAAAATTGAGATACATAATCTAAAGTGAGTTATGCATGATATATTCAGATGATATATGTATTTTGATCTTAGTACTCAAGCAAATCCAAGTACGGGACTTGAACCTAATTCTTTAGATTAAATGGAATTTTAAACTCCAAAAGTGATTTTAGATAGCCTAGGCCTAATTATTGCATGAAAATTCACTTAATCCAATCTATTGTTGGAGGAGCCTTAGCTTTTACTTACGTTGTTTTTGTGTTTAAACACGTGATGTGAATAAAAACAACCTTTTGCCACAATCAGTTCTAGAATGAAAATTTTGGTATGTGAATACATGGTTTAAACTTTAAATGATATGTGAAGAAATATATAGTTCTCCAAAAGTTATTTTAAAAAAAGTTGACACAAACGGGCCCTAAGACTAATGAGCTTGAATTTGCTCCTAATGAGCAGAAATATTAGGACTTCCAAATGTATAATCCAATGGTTGAGTTAACTTATAGGAGGCTAAAATTAAAGCACGGAGATAAATTCATCTACTTCTATATTTATATATCACAACCTAGATATCTAAGTTTTGATTTCAACCGTCGGATTGTCTAATAAATTGATTTCAGTGTTGAATTACACATTAAATGAACATAATAATTCTGCTCACTGGTAGCAAATCCAAATTTTAGCTTGGGCCCTAATCAATTAGGTCTGTAGGCCAAAATTTGTCAAATTTTAAACGGCCCATTTGTGCTTCTGCGCAAAACCGCGTGTCGTCTTATGACTCTTAATCTCACTGCAACTGTACTTCTTTCAGAATTAGGATTAGAATCCGACTTTCTTCCTATTACCCATTGCCTTCATTCAGTCAAATTTCATAATCCTTAATACCCACCGTAAGTATCAATTAATCAGTTGCGGAATCGAGACAGGCAGACAGCGATGGATTCAATAACAATTCGACAAGTGTGGGATGATAATTTCGACGAAGAGATGGTCATTTTCTCTTTCATTCTCCATTTTTACCCTGTTATTTCAATCGATACAGAGTTTCCTGGTTTTCTTCATAAGACTCCTAGGGATGCATCTGAAGCAGTGTGCTACGATAATATGAAGTTTAACGTCGATCATTTGAAGTTGATTCAACTCGGCCTTACATTGTCGAACTCTGAAGGGAAGATTGGGGCGTGCTGGCAATTTAATTTCTGTGATTTTGATCCTGAAACCGACCTTCATGTGACGAGTTCTATTGATTTGCTAAGGAAGAATGGATTGGAATTGGAAAAAATGAAAAGGGAAGGAGTTTACACGGCTAAATTCGCTGAAAAGTTTGCCAAAATCTCATCGGAACATAGAGAACTTAAATGGGTCACTTTCCATGGACTGTATGATTTAGCCTATTTGATGAGAGTTATGACAGACGGAAAACTATTGCCTGAATCAGCATCTGTATTTCTTGGGATTGCCAGAGAGGTATTCCGTCATTTTTATGATATTAAGTTTATGGCGCGTTACTGCAATGGATTATTGGGCGGGGAGGTTGGATTGGATCGGATGGCGAAGATTTTGAAGGTAGAACGCTGCTGCGGTCAGGCTCATCAAGCCGGTTCTGATAGTTTACTGACGTCCTGTGTATTCTCTGAGATGAAGGCTAAATATGGAGTAGATGAAGACATGTATGATGGTATCTTGTATGGAATAACTCCCCCCATTCGGATTCTTTCGTCTCCTCCACAGCAGTATCTACTTCAGTGCGGTTCTTCATTCCATTACTCACAGCTGATGCCTTTTTATTGCGTTTCATCTTATTACTATGTTCCTACGTAAACACTTTTTGAAAGTATACATTTTCTTTTAAAAGTAGGCCTTTGTAAACTTTGATTTTCCAGTAAATGGTTTGATTTGATTTTTCTAATTTAGGCAGCAATTGATCCCATATTGGTATATTGATTAACAGATTCCCTGAAGTACTTTATATGACTGTTTAGTGAATATGATACACATAAGCAATTACCTGAAGGCTGTTAATATGATCACAGTTGTGCAGATACATAGAAGTCCAAAATCCTGCTCCAATTGTGGAATCTGTATTATTGATTTTGGGTCTTAATTACAATTTAAATTTTCATTTCAAAACAACATTAATAGCATATAAACCAAACAAATTCTGGAATTGGCATTGATTATGCAGAAGTGAGCAGAACTGAGGAAGGAGGGCTAGGCATTGAAAAAGTGGAGGATTGGAACTGAGCAGCAGTTAAGAGGTATATCTTGAATTTGATTACTAAGGAGTAAGGACCCATCTTTATGGGTCAATCACAGACTATTATTTCATCAAATTTCAGTGAAATTTGGGATTGTTTAAAGGACATTCTCACCTTGAGAATGGTACTTCAAAATAAGGTTTTCTGTATTCTCCAGAAGAGTGCTTGAGAAGCTGCAAGGGATCATGGGTCCACTGTGCAAGGGTATTCTTTTCAGATTGGCCTCAAGTTAATCATTCATGCACATGCTTTTATTTCATATGGGTGGCATTAAAGAGGAAACTGCAAATTCAGAATCTGCTAGTTGAAACAAGTAATTAGACAGCACTCTTAATTTGTGTATTGTTGAAATGCCAAAGAAGACGTGGAGCATCAATTCTTTATGCTTTCTTTTGCCAGAAAGGGTCGAAGAGAGATGTTGACAAGATGCATATGTCAAACAGGGGAGGTCATTCTCTATTTGTGTTAGAGCATGATCCGATGGTGATTAAATGAGGCATTGAACTTGCTGTGCAGAAAGATTTAAAATGAAATATGTGCTATAGTACCTAAGTTAAAGTTTTGGCAGTGTGCGTGTATATAAAAAAAACTAATGATCTAGCTAACTTTAAAAGATAAGACTAGAAATTCTTCTCCCTTGGGTGAGCTTCCAAGAGAAGCAAAGGAAATTGAATGAGCAATTTACTTTATGCTTGAATAAAGAGAGAAGAATTTGTCCTTTCAAACTGTTTGCAAAAGTCGAATCCTATAATTAAAAGTGTCAAAAATATCTTTCCACATTTAAGTAAACTCTAAGTTTGGTCCATCCACATTTACGGCAGTGGAAAGTTTAAATAGGTACAGAGGTACTGCTTGATTTTCTATCACACCAAACAGAATATTTTCCTCTCCTTTTTCTATTTTTTGGTTTTTATACATGCATTTTAAATCAGGAAGGTATCAGTTTTCTAAATTGATAGAGCACGATAATAGAATTGTCCTAGACGAATAAGGATAGAGCTATATCATCAGCACTGCTAACCATAAGTATATAAGCACTTAGTGGGAAAAGAGAGGGAAGAAGTTAACAGATGCACACTCAAGAACTATGGCACTCGACGTATGTGCATTTGGGGCAATTTTCAGGAGGTTCAAGCCACACATTCTCATGGTTCTGGTCCAGATAAGTTTTGCAGTTCTCTATTTAATCACAGAAGCTTCCTTTAACAATGGGATGAATCCCCATGTCTATGCAACTTATCGACTTATTATAGGAGGCTTAGTAGTGTTTCCTTTTGCCTACTTTCTTGAGAGGTACATGTTGTCTTGGCCTTGTTGCATACATAATCCTCTTTGGGATTCATCCGATCTTAGCTAGTAGGCCAACAAATATTTTGGAAACAGTTGGTATATATATTTGTTGTGAGGAGTGCACTCATTTATTTGTTTTTAAAATTTTTCTGCAGAACAGAAAGGCCAAAGCTAACATTAGCATTGTTTGCGGAGATATTTGTCCTTTCTCTCATGGGGTACAATAACTGCATATTATTATATAGAATAACACAACTGCTTTAGAGTTTTTGAGGTTGATGGGGAAAAAATAAAAGATTTAGAGGTTTTGAGTTTGTTTAACAAAGGAAAAAAAGACTAATTGACAATTTTTCTTTCTGATAAAAACAGGACTAGCTTTCCTCAAAACATGTACTTTGCAGGCTTGAGATACACCTCTCCAACTTTCACTGCAGCCGTGATTAACACTGTTGCGTCCCTGACATTTTTACTTGCTGTTATTCTCAGGTAAGTAACTCTCTCTCTCTCTCTCATTTGCAGGATCTGTGCACTATCTAATCTCCGACCAAGTTCTAGGCATTACTAGAAAATGAATAAATTATGATTTTTTTCCCAAAATGCATTCCATATAGGTTTGAGATCATTGAAGTTCGAAACCCTCGCGGGATAGCCAAAATCCTTGGAACCATACTTTCCTTGACAGGGGTGATGACCATGACATTGTACAAAGGACCTGTAGTAAGAAGCATATGGGGTGCCTCGATCCACATCACTAGAAATACTGTTCATGAGAACTGGATAAAGGGTTCAATTCTGACAATAGCGAGTTGCATCGCATGGTCTATATGTTTTATTATGCAGGTATGTAACTCTTCAAAAAGTATTTCTAATGAACTTGTGCCCATATTGGTATATTGATTAGAAAATCCCCCTAAGAGATTTTCCAAGTGACTTAAAAAATATTGCAGGAAAACCAAACAAAAATACACTAGCAACTACTTGTAAGTTGTAACATGTTAAAGATTTAGGATTTTTGTTTTGCAGAATTCCAAAATCTTGCTACAAATGTGAAATTGTTACTGTGGATTTGGGGTCTTTACAATTGAAGTTCAATCCAAAATGCATTAGTGTATAAAGCAACCCGACTCTGGAGTTGGAAATGGGGCCTAAAATTCCAATTCCAAGGCCCCAATTCCATGAAACCAAACACAGCCTAAATGCAAACAATTCAGCAATATTTTGAGAAACAGATAATGATGGTATATATACATGTGAATCTAGTAGGCCATAACATTGAAGAAATATCCTACTCAACTTTCACTGACTGCATGGATGAACTTGATTGGGGGAGCACAATCAGCTATCTTCGCAGTATTCATGCAACACAAACCAGCAGCATGGTCCATCACGTTCAACAGTATAAACTTTTGGTCCACCATATACGCCGTAAGTGTATGAGATTATGCATTACTTTATAATCTTGTGAAATAGAATAACAGTTATTATATGGTGAATGGCAGGGAGTGGTTTGCTCTGGCTTAACAATCTTTATTCAACTATGGTGCACAAAACATAAAGGGCCAGTATTTGCAACCATGTTTAGCCCTCTTTCTACATTATTGGCAGCTATTGCTGCATACTTCATTCTCGGCGAAAAACTGTACTTGGGCAGGTAAATTAAATTTAAATCATACACCTATAAGTATCATACACGCGCAAAACACACGCAAACAGTGGTTTAATCTTCTAAAGTTTTTATTTGGCTCATTTAGCATATTGGGAGGAGTCGTCGTTATTATTGGTCTATACTTGCTGTTATGGGGCAAAGAAAGGGATCAAGAAATTCACATCAAGTCTCAAGAGCATGCTTAATTATGATTCTAGGACCATCAGAATCATATGAATAGTTACTTCAGCAGAAAGGGAGGAACTCTGAGGGGACCTTGAATGAGAAATAAGAATACTGCAGCAAATGAACCAAGCTCATTATCTTTTTTTTTTTTTTTCCTCCACAATTGCTTTTGTTAAAGTGAAAAGAGAATGCATATTATTAAGAATAATGAGCAAGTTGAATGACTTAATTACTGATTGCCCACATCAGTTGAAGCATTTTTGAGGACTTGCACAAGAATATGGCAAGCACTAACCTACTATATGAGGCTAATGTGCATATCCCCACATGGACACATTTGCAACAAAAGTTCAACCAAAAATAGAAATAGTTAAAATTTGACATGTAAGTCCAAATGGGCAAAAAGAAAGAGTACATATATCCTTTAAAAATACTTCAGAGTTAAACATCAAGTACCACTGCAATTGGAAATAAAAGTTTGAAAAAGGGCATGGATTTTTTAATTAAATGTCAAAAATAGAAAGAAAATTGGTATGAGAATTTTGACATGATGTCACTATATTCATTTAATTTTTGTGGAAGGTGGGGTAGGAGATGGAGAATAAGAATGAGGCCGGTAATGGCTTAAAGGGTGGAAGTACTAAATGCCAAGACTTTCAAGAAATGATCTTGATTTCTCAACCAGCTAGGCTAAAAAGAGACTAGAAACTAACCAAATTAATGATCAGGCACATTAATCTCTCTCTCTCTTTTATAAGGCGCACCTTAAGTAATTTTGTATAAGGTGCACCTTATAATAGGACTGTATATATATAGTTGGGTAATGCTCACGTACCATGGGCTTTTGTTTTTTGATGGCAGGCTTATATTCGGTGTCAGAGTAGATGGTCGGCCCAAAACCCCATAATGGACCCAATTTGATTAAGCTACTTGTTCCAAACTTTGTCTAGGAAAGTGATGGAACGAGTCATTTCTGAAAGCATTATTAACATTATTACAACTTTAATTCGTAACTTTAGGCATATTTAGGTACTACGTGGTTAATATTTTAAAAGTAGATATTTCACTTTTAAAAGCAAAAAAGACGTATTCTTATTCTCTATCTTCTTTCACAAAATCAATCACTGAGAAATCAATATTCTAAAAAACATCCGTATTTTAAGAATTGAGTTCGTGAGAGGGATAGGAAATGGGAATAGAAAATCGGCATTTAAAAATACAATAAAAAATCATGTTTGGTTACGGGCCTGTTTTAAAAGTACTTTTTACAAAGTAAAATAGTAGAATAATATTGCTTTTAAACAAAAGTTAAGGGAAGGGGGTGGGGGGAGCAGAGAAAGAAAGAGAGTAGAGTTTGCTTCAAAATCCTTTTTTTTTTTTTTTTTTTCCGTTGGATGATGAGGAACCCCAATCCCATCCTATTGACCATTCGTGGGACCATGGTATATTCGGGATACAGACAATTACCTGCAAACAACATATATGTGCTAACTAAGGTAAACGATATAGGAGGGGGGGTGGGGAATCCGAAATAGTTGGAATTCGAACTTAGGATGTCAAGTTTAGAGTTCATCTTAAGCCCGTCCTACCATTAGGATACACTCGTTTAGGTCAAAAAGCAAAATTTTGATTGACAAGGGCCCCAGTAAATATCTTGAACTTTCATTTGACCTCTCAGGAGGGGTTATGCCACACTTTTCAATGACCTTTCTGGAAACAATTTTTATCATAAAGATTTCAGTTGCAACATTCACCAAATGACTAACAACATCCAACAAAGCTTTGGTGGAGCAACCACAAAGTGATATTCATCCTCTTTTTCTTCTTTTATGTAGCTTTGATTGTATATTTTATAGGATTTACTTACACTTGTAATTTAATTGTTGCTTTGAATTCATAAATTTCTTTGGATTTTAAAATTCTTGGACCTTAAAATATGAAATTTCTTTCATTATACCCATTGGTATTAGGCATTGCAGCATTGCATTGGTTCCATATTCTCTTAAAGGAACATTGTAGAACAAACACACAAATAATCTTGTGAGCTGTTGGAATCAGGGCTCATGCAACATCTCTTTGGTGGCGGGCAATGCATTTGTGAGCGCTGATTTTGCTTCTGAATGGCTTTGACAGTGTTTCCTCCAGAATTTCAAGCCCATGAATGAATCCAGAAGTCACATTTCTGTTATGCTACACTGGCCCTATTGTTTTGATCATGTTTATGTTAAGTTTTCATTCCCCCACCTAAATGCCTAAGCTTATAGGTGGAGGGCCCAATACAGGTATATGAAGTTATAGCAAACCTTTCATTTAGGCGATGTGGGACAGAGTGGATTTCATTCTCTTAGTTTATTCATATTGTGTTGATTATGCCATTGGGCCTCATGTTGCAGATTCTTATTCCAAATCGGATAGGCATCTGCAAAGGACTTGGGTAGTTGGACTTATAACGCCGAATGATATCAGAAAGAACCCAGTCCATAATCTAATATCAAGTCCAATGCCTACATCGGTCACCAGGGGTATCCGTGACAGTAGTAGATCCTTCCTCGGGTAGGGAGTTCGGAGTTGCTCCTAAGAGCATCTCCAATGTATTCATGTCATTTGATGTGCCAAAGTTAAAATTTGGCACCCCCAATGACATCAATGCCTAAATTTGGCACCTATATGTTGCAATGCATTAATGATATATTATGACGTTTCTCACATTTTTTAAGAGTAAGTATGAATTATGAAATGTCACAGATGGCAAGTGTTATTTGAGGTGTCAAATTGGCTGCCACTGCTAAAATTTGACACTTCAAATGGCACTCCATTGGAGATGCTCTAATGAGAAGAGATATTAGGACATCCTAGTGTAATCCAACAGCTGAAATCAAAATATATAAACGAAATCATGTAAATCTCTGTATTTATGATATTACAATCCTGATATCTATATTTTAATTTTAGTTGTTGAATTGCCTTATAAGCTAATTTTAGCCGTTGAACTATACATTAGGAGGTCCTAATATTTATGTTCATTAGGAGCAAATCTAGATTCTTGGATAGGTTGGGTGGTTTGAACTGTCACAGATTCTTGTCTCACATCGAATAGGTGTTGTAAAGGTTTTGAGCTAATAAAGCAATTGCAGTACTTAATAAACTAGTCTTTTGAGTTGGAAACCAGACTCGAGAAACCAAAGTACCTAACTACTAATCAAAGACATTATTCGAGGCCAAAAACCATTGTCATACCCAAAAGGCCATAAACTGAAATCATTATCCATTGGGTCAGCCCAGTCATGGCCAAAGTCCAAGTCCAAGCCCAAGTTTATATCTTTGTTCCTAATATTGTTGGGCCTCAATGCACCATCAGCCCCAAAACCCCAAAGCCCAAATCAACATGAATTAGAGAGAGAGAGAGAGAGAGAGAGGAGGGGTCGGGGGACTGGGGAGAGAGACTGTACAAATACAATACAATCACCAAGCGGCATTTGAGTTACAAAGTCGGTTGAGTAAACTACTGATGATTACCTTACCCCTGAAGAAGGTATAGGAACTCCTGCAAGGGGGCGAATGGTGCCGAACTTTACGTCTCCTTTTTATAATCTCCCTAGAGAGAGAGAGAGACCCAAAAGCCCCTGTGAGTACGGAAAAAAGAATTGCTACGAAAATTCCTCTGTCGTCCACGCAATCGAACCTCTTCTGTCTTGGGTTTCTTCTCCTTCTTCAATCAAAAAACCCTTTTCTTGCTTCCAGTTCTAAACTTTTAACCTCAACCCTCTTGTTGTCTCTTCGTCGAATATCTTTGATTTTATTGTCTCTTTGCACAAAATCCTTATCTGGGTATCTGCAAAACGCAGTAATCTCAACTATTTTTTGGTTTCTATTGGCTTTATTGCACCTATTCTTTTGTGGGTCGCAGGTAAATTCGTTCTTTTGTGACTTCTATAATTCAATTTCTTTGCTGTTGGGTTTCCTAATATGTTAGTGCAAATTTGTCTCTACTTGTGTATATCCATGTATAATATTTGGATTATTCAGTGATTTTGTATGAAAATTTATTTGCTATTTTTTTTTTTTTTGGGTATCAAAACTTGACCTTAATTGACCAAAACTAGTTCCATGTATAGCTAGTTGTGCTCATAATCTTCAAGGATGTTTATCACCGGAATAATAATGATGTTATTATTCAAGGGATTAATCATATGATAGCCATTATTCTATATCTGGAAAGATGTAATTTTTAACCGTTTAAAAGACTACCCAGTTGAATAATTACTCCGTATAATTTTGTTTCCCTTTTATTGGTGTTGATTTATATGCCAAAAAAACCAAAAACAGAAGGGCACTACTCTGTGTGCGTGTGTGTGTGTGTGTATGACGCATATATGCTGTGTTTGTTATGGGTTCTGAAAGTTGTGAATTTATGTTTGTGTACAGTTGCTCTAGAGGCATTGGAGGTTCTGCAAACTGAGACCGTGAAGCTTATGCCTAACTGGTTAGTGAAACAATAACTTTCAGTTATTTCTTCTCAAGCTGAGTTTAGTTGGCATCTTTTGTGACTGGAGAAACTTTAAGCTCATCATCTTGCTTAATCAAAGCCAAACATATGCAACTGTGTAAAGACATGTTTTGATTAAGTAAAGTAGGAAACACACCTTTAGATAGTACTTAGCTTTCTCATTTCTCTAATGAGACCATATTCTATTAAAGGTTAAAAATCCTGAAAGATTTTGTTTACAGAAGCTGCTCTGCAGCTTTTTATAACTGAGAAACTTCTCTGAAACCAATTTAAGGTCTCCAATGATATGAATTTTGAGGAATATTATCATATCTGTGAGGTAAGAACTAAGACATCTTTGCAATGATTTTGATCATGGTTGCCCAAGCTGTAGGTAGTATCACTGGTATCAGCTGTATTCTAGATTATTCAGCAATATTCTTTGCAAATATTGAATGGAAAAAGGATAAATGAAGAGGTGCATGGATGCATTACTAATGAGAACAAACATTTTGGGTCAGTGGTTTGGTCTTGTTGGCACTTTTGCTTCCGATTAGTTATTTAGTTTATTTCAAGTGGTTCCCTCTTGTACGCGCTGGGTATAAGAATGATAGATAAGATACATATAAGTCACAAGAAGCCCCAGTATCTACAAAATATAATGAAGATTCCTACTAAATTGTCTGACTGTGCTGATCAAGGATGCAATGCTTTGAAACAACTTTCCTCTATTGTGGGGACAGACAACTCAGAATTCTCAAATCTCAATGCTTCCTTTTGTCTGCTCCTTGCAAATAATTTTAAAGTTTTGAAACAACTTTCCTCTATTGTAAGGATTGATAACTCAGAATTCTCAATGCTTCCCCTTGTCTACCCTTCCAAATAATTTAAGAATCAAGGGGTAGGGTAACACCCCAGAATTAAAGATCTATTGCCAGCCATGCCATCCACCCAACATTCCCTTTAGAGGTCCCAAATTGATTGGGGCATGACCCACAAAACCCTTAATAGCTGCAGAATGAAACTCTACGACGCCTTAGCAATCTTAGAATGAAGCAAAATGTAATTCATTGACTTGGCACCTCTCGTGCAACACCCATCACATTCGAAAGGACTCACCTTCTTTTAATCACGTGTTCAATTGTCCAGATCTTGTCATGCACCTCTGTCCAAGCAAAAAAAATCACTCTTGTTGGAGCAATACTTGTATTGAACTTCCCCAGGAAAAAACTAGCATTCCTTCCTCAAGTAAGTAACTCATATGACGACTTAATGATAATGATTTTTCTTTGGTTACACTTATTAGCCAAATCATCTCTATCTCTATACATCTTTGACCAAATAAAGCTTTATAGAACTATCGAATCTGATATCTCTTAACACATAATCATAAAGATGTCTCACAAATTCCAGTCTTCAACGCACAATCCCTTGCACATTATCCTCAACCATCACATCCTTATCCTTAGCAGTCCTAAATATTGAGACCCTTGTTCCCATACCCACAGAAAATAAACTATGCCAGAGTATCGTCATATGAATTGGAAAATCCTAATTCCTAAAATATCAGTTATTGGTCGACAAAGCTGAAGTTTATCCAAATTAAACATTGTTTTGGTGAGTTGTGGTCATCATCCGACTATGTGCACCCGTGGTGTGTTTACTAGATTTGATTGTTAATACTCTCTCTTACTTTTTGCTGTAGTAATGCTTTTCCTTTTTGAGGCACATTTTAAATTCTTACAAGAGGACATAATCTGATTTTCTTTCAATTTTCAGCACCATGTTTTAGCCATTCAAGCAGTTTGGGGAATGGACTGGCTGTATTTGCATACTGTCAGTGTTTGTGAATGATGACCAGGGGGCAAAAGAGAGCAAATGCTTTTAGCCTATTTAAATGGAAATGGCGTGGTGAATCATCTTTGACCTCAGGATTGTTGAAGGATGTGCCTCCTGAAGTTGAATTGTCTGACTACCGAAGGGTACCAAGTCCTGGTAGTGAGAGTCCTTCTGGGCTTCTTAATGGTGAGAGCTTGAATGTGGAACCGATTGCTGATTTGGACCTGTTCTTTGAAAGGCTTTACAGCTACTATTGTGAGAAAGGTCTTTGGTGCATTATTATAAAGTGGATGGTAGAACTCTTGAGCCTGGGTTTCACCATATGTTTCTCGGGATTTTTCTTACTGTTTGTTGATTGGAATGGTCTTCGCAATGCAAAGTGTGGGATGGATGCAGTTGAATCTGGAATTAAGCCCTGCGATCTTGCTAAGGATGCTCTTCATCAGCACCCATTAACCCCTCTTACACTTTCCAATGCTATCATTGTTGGGTATCTAGCAATATTTTCCATCTATTGGATCTTCTGTTTTTTGAGGTTTTTTGCACAACTAAAGGACACTCTAGGAATCCGTCACTTTTATTACAACAGGTAAGTTTGAATCTGAACTGGAATTTTGTTCTGTCGAAATTGTTTTCAAGCTTCTTCTTCTTCTTCCCTTTTTTACCCCCTGGTGTTGAGAGATTGATTTTTAAAGCAGAGTGATCAATTTTATTATCTCTTTGCAGTCTCCATGTTACGGACAATGAAATTCAAACCATGCCATGGGCATCAGTTCTTCAAAAGGTTGTTCAGTTACAAAGTTCACTACAACTTTGTGTGGTTAAGGATCTTTCTGCTCATGACATCGTCATGCGATTAATGCGGAAGGAAAATTATTTGATTGGAATGCTCAACAAAGGGGTGCTTGCTTTTCCAATCTCTCAGTGGGTTCCAGGTGCTGGTCCAACTGTTAAATTTGGCCCAAATGGTAGGCGATATCGTCTGATACTAACAAAGACTTTAGAGTGGACCCTAAATTGGTGCATACTGCAGAGCATGTTTGATAGGTATGTTGAATTTTTTGTGAAGAACTTTCAAGTCTTGCATGCATTTTGTGCTATGTGACTATGTAGTTTGTCCGTGTTGCTGGTTAGTATTTGAACATATATCCATGTGAAATACTTGTCTATATGTGTTCGATGCCAGATTGGGCATTTCCATTGTGTCCACCTCATTCTACTTGTAGAATGAGTGAGACATGTATTACACCCTTTTCTACTGGGCCTCATCAAACATTTGTTTTTTTCTTAATTATATAATAGATTATGATGCATTGATTCTTAAGGATAAATGTTTTATCCTATGGTCAGCTTATTTTTTCTTGAATATCAAAAATGACGTTTTATTCTTTCTTATTAACACACATACAAACAGAAACAAATGCATGGGGAAATGTATGTCCCATAAAACACCATTACAAGCTTAAAACGTGTATAGATGAGTCCTCATTTTTAGACTGTAAAGAGTTGTAAGATGATTAGGATATGTTGGGTGAATAACTCTGCATTTTGGCCATATATATTTGTCTTTCACACGGTTTGGTCTTGCATTATTAAACTTCTACTCACCTAAATGCTTAGAGAATTGAAATCCATCACTCTCCATACCCACTTTCAATTTTGAGGTTGTAGATTGGTGAATACAACATTATATAAATATTATTTATCAAAAAATTCCATTGCTATTTCTCGGGGATAGGTTCCAGGTTGGATATATAAACATATATAGCTAATGAATGTATTAATTGATTCTAGATTGCATACCTAATAGTTAATGAGTATACTGGTGCTATATCGAGGGGTGGCAATCAGAAGGATTGTTTGTAAAAGTGACATGGAAAAGCATACAGATTAGTTGATTAGGACTTCGTACTGATCTCCTGCATTACTTGGGTTTGGGGGACAATGGAGACAACAGACTACTTGTTGTATCTCCTACCATTTATTTCTGCATTAGTTGATTGGGATTCTAGAGGGTTCTTTTGAAGCCCCATCATGCCGTGGTGATTGGGAGGGGAATTATTTATATCATATTTTGTTTTGTGGCAGAAACCCTTAAAATGCTTGTGGTGAGGTTGGAAGGGGATAGGTGGAAGATTTTGTGGTTGAGGTTGTGGCCTGTGTTATCAACCTACCATTGATCAATAGTGAAAGGATGTTCATCTGTTTTGTAGCAATCTGTCCCAATAGAGGATTGCTGGAGGGCAGAGACACATTGAAATGATCTTAATCATGTTTTGAGCCCTCAGTCCGTCCAGCAAAAAGTATGATTTTAGGTGTCTGTTCGGCATTTGATAACATGAAGTTGGCATCTGCCTTGGTATGTTGGTTGGGCACGCTTTCCTTTACACACTTGGTCTCCTGTCGGGTGTGTTTTCACAGAACTTCGTTACTGTGCCTCTATTGAGGTTATGTCAGTTCTTATTAGGAGCTCACCTGGGAGTTGTCTCTACATGTGCGTCTTGTCTTTATTTCCAATGCCCATGACAATCACTAAGAAGCATGAGAAGATTTAAAGGATTTTTGTTTTTTTTTTTTTGTTAGGGAAGTCAAGGAATTTAAATATCTTTTGGTAGTCTGTCATTTAATTGTCAGATGAATATGCACAATTGATTTGAGATTTACCCTATTTTGGTCACAGCACTATGTAAATGGTAATGAGAATATGAGATTCAAGGAGAAGAAATCTTACCTTTCATATGGTTGTTTAAAACACTTAAAACACTCAAGTGGACCAAAGTGATGGACCTAAGTTATAGCCCAGGCGGTTGCCCAAGTGACTGATTGCAAAGTTAGTCATTATTCTCTGATTAACTACTTGACTTTAAAATTCTGTGCTGTGTTCAGGAAACTAGCTTTTTAATGTGCCTTGAGGTGCACACATCAAACATAACTGCTTGCCAAAGTTATCAAGAGGCTTTTTAGGCATGTAGCGACATCTAGTTAGGCCTCAATTTGTAAATTGTTGAACAGTTAAGCATGCCTGAAGGCTTACATGTCTCTTTCATGTGTAGTTGGACATTTTTGGTCGTAAAGGTTTACATGCTTCAAATATAGCTATTAATCTAAGGTCTAATATACTTTATGATAACACGAATTGGGTCTATTTTCGAACTCAACCATGTGCATAGACTATTGTTCAATTTCAATGACATTTGGCTTGAGCTTAGAGCTAGAATACAAAATAAAAATGCATGAAACCTAGCTATTTTATCCTAGTGTAATTAGTGTTTTTTTTTTTTTAAGCTAATCTATTCTCCGCCTGAATTTTCGCTTGGGTATGAATTTTTTTATCTACTTATTTATTGATAAATTAAGTCGTGGTTTAGTTCTATGGGCCATTATTCTTGCTTGTAGTTTGATTGCTGCTTTGTTCTTTAAATTAGGGTATTGTTAAAGTGATGCAGAAGACAATTAATTAGAGAAGCATATGAAGTGTGAGACATGTGACATACGTTTCCCCCCTATTACTTAAATATTTCATTGTTAGTTACTCACAAATAAAATGAATAATTTTTTTAAAAATGCCATGGGATCAGTACTGTCAATTCATTTGTATATTCTTTGATCTACATGAATTTTGAAGTTAACTATTTGATGCTTTAGGGGGTTAAAAAAGAATGCTAGAAATGATCCCGTATGCTTTTTGAGGCTGGTGGTTATTTTTTGATTTGGATATATTCTTTCTGCAGAAACTTTTGTGTTCGAAGGGACTTCATTGATAATCCTAAAACATTGAAGAAAAGGCTTATGGTAGTTGGGTTTGCGATGCTTCTCCTTTCTCCCTTTCTTGTCATATTCATGCTGGTATATCTCTTTCTGAGGCATGCTGAACAGTTCTATAATCATCCAAGCACGGCATCATCCCGAAGATGGTCAAATTTGTCAAAGTGGATGTTTAGGGAATTCAATGAGGTATTTTTTACCCTTCTCTTTTCCGAGTTTAAGATATTTAGTACAACAAGGATTTCTTCATTCTTTCTTTTTTCTTTCCCCTTTTCTGGGGCTAAAAATAAGGCAAGCTAAAACTTGCTTCTCGTGTCCAAGATATGGCTGCAGATTTTTTCTCAGACATCCATCATTCACGAGAAATGTTCAAAGTTATACTCTTACATGGATGCATTATTCTTGTGATGAAAATAAATACAAAATGTTTATTGGAAATTGATATGGTTGCTTCCTGTAGTCTCCTGCCGTCTATTCGCGTATAGAGCTTCTTATGCCTGAGTTTATTGAAGACAATAAATCTAATAATTGTTGATGTTGCCTGGCAAATATTTTTTACAAACACCCACTCACCCATCTATGCTCACACAGAACACTTAGTTTCTGATGCACATGTTACATTATCTGCATGGATAGTAGTTTAGTCAAGTCCTAGTGTTAATACCTAGTCATCTTTAATCACCTATAACGAGTGTTCAAATTAATCTTTCCCTGTGAAACTTGATATATCCAACTGAAATTCACTTTAAGTCTTATTGATGTTAGTCCGCAATTCACTTTCTTTCATAACTTCACTGTATCCCAGAGGATATGATGTTATATGTGATAAGGTAACTGCAGTATTAGGATTTTAAATTTTGTGGTTGTTTTGTTTGGGGGGGAGAAGGTACTTTAATAATATTTTGGAGATATGAAGTTGATGGTTTATCACTGTGTTGTACAACATAATTCATGAACAAATTATGCTCAACAGTCTATTTCCTAGTTCCTTGTTGCATATGTTGTAATTTATTGTCGTAAACAAATTGCTAGCTTCATTACATTTTTGCTTCATTTATTAAATTATGCTCGCCTTTCATTTGATGTGATTCACAATGAAAGAAACAATAAATTAGTGGATGCAGCCTCATTAGCAGGATTAGGGTTACCCTCGTGCAAATTTGTTAATCAATCATTGGCATTGTAGGATATGGGTTTATATCATTGAAAGAGAATGCTGATTTCTATAAGATTACATTTTCCTTCATTTTATGCTTTTGTGGCTTATCTTTGTTTTCTTGTAATTATCATTTTGTTAAGTTCTCAACTGTTGATGTATCCTGTTCTATATACATTAGTTCTACAATTATGGCTTTGTATATTCTACTTATGTTCTGTATCTTTGTGTTTCAGGTTGACCATTTTTTTAAGCACCGGATCAACAGCAGTGTAGTACATGCTTCTGAGTATATAAAGCAATTTCCGTCTCCTATTGTATCTATTGTTGCAAAGTTTATCTCTTTTGTTTCTGGTGGCTTTGCTGCTATTCTGATTATCATTGCATTTCTGGAGGAATCTCTGCTAGAGGGTCATGTAATGTATCTTTACTTGCAACGCCTTAATTAATGTAATACTAGACCACATGTGTTGTTTATTCTTATAATAATTTATTCCAAACCATGCAGATATTCGGTCGCAACTTGTTTTGGTATGCTGCTGTTTTTGGAACTATAACAGCTATCAGCCGGGCTGCAATAACAGATGAACTTTTGGTCCTTGACCCAGAGGGGGCAATGTCTTTGGTGGTCCAACACACACACTATATGCCAAAGAGATGGCGGGGCAAAGAAAATACCGAGATGGTCCGGGTAGAGTTTGAAACCCTTTTTCAGGTAATCTTGCTGGGATTTGTTTTCAGGGTTTTACTATACCAGGATTGGAATTATTAGTAAAATTGGAAAATGGTAGAACTTGCTCCTTTGGTGTTTTTGATGAACCTGTGTATCTGGTAGTTGCCCAGACGAGCAGGATGTTTCAGCTGCTGGATTGTTAATCGGATAACACCCTGCTCTCCAACCCCTTCTTCACGCGCGTGCTCGCGCTCACACACACAGACAGACACAGAGAGATTATGGTCTAAGTAGTGATTTTGCAATTTCATTAGCATATTGGTATGTGTACCATAATAAGTTCTATTTTTGAAAGTAATCTTCTGCCAGAGTTGGGAGTAAGTTAGAATACTTTTGAAGCTCAGTTTATGTTGCCATTGTTGGGGAATAATATGACCAATTGTGGAACCCATGTGTATATTCTCCTCTACTTTATTTTGGCACTGGTTTCCCATGTGCCAACTACTGCATGAGATGGTGTTGTCCCATTGAGGGATGCACTGGGTGTTTAGTTTGGATTTGTGTTTTTTAGGGCATTATGATTCACAGAATCAGGGAATTATGAATAATGTTTTGGGGATTTTGGCTACCATAGTGACCAATATTCTTCACTTTTTACTTAATAGAAATCTTGGATTTTTTGTTGTTGTTGGTGGTGTTAATGGTAATAAGTTTTTATTTAATGCAGTATACTGGAATGATGTTACTTGAGGAGATGGCTTCAATTTTCCTCACTCCATACTTACTTCTATTTGTCGTCCCAAAGGTTATTATTCATTATATATTTCAGTGAACTAATTATTTCATTTCTTTTTCTATGCCATAATGCTACTTTCTAAACTGATAAGATCTATGTTTATTTTGCAGCGGGTGGATGATATTTTGCAGTTCATTGCAGATTTCACGGAGGATATTGAAGGTGTTGGTCATGTTTGCAGGTAGCTGTTTTTGCATATTTTTATTTTTTATATAATATGTGACACTGATGATTTTGAGGGGTTCTGCTGTATACAATCTTTTTCTTTGTTTTGTCTTCACATTGACAAAATTTCGCTTTAAATTATCCCACTCATTCTTTTGTCAGCTTTAGTAGCTTTAATTTTCAAAACCATGGCAATGGCAAATATGGTTCACCATACAATTCAGCTCGCACCCAGAGGAGTTCCCAAGGGAAATTGGAGAAATCATTCTTGAGGTATGATTAGAACAATTGTTTACTTGTAGTACTTATTTAATAACTTCCATAAACCCTTTTAGCTTCTCCCATAATTCGTGAAGTTTCTTTTTTTCACCGGTTATTTGTCTGATACAAAAATAATTCCATGGTTAATCCTGTACAGTATATGGGCTCTGCATCTCATGTTGAGTCTTCTTATTTTGCCACAGCTTTCAAAGCAGCTATCCTTCATGGGAACCAAATGCTCATGGAAATCAGTTCCTGTCAACTCTTCGAACTTTCAGGGAGCATAAGTATCAAGGACAGGGAACTAGACGTTCTTATTCGCCTCCTGGAATATGGCGAGGGAGTCCAAATTTGAGAGGCCCAGCTGCCAGAAATAGCTTTTTCTCAAGGGAAATGCCTCACAATATCCCCAGAATTGGCTATCAGTTGGGTTCTCTCTGGCTAATTGATGCTGATCAAAGGAATCATCCCTATCTTCTCGATTGGTATTATACTTCCCAACCACAGCATGCAACTGGTAACTCAAGGGACATTTCAACAGTACCTTATGAAGAGAGCGAGGAACGCCCTGATGATATATGGATGCCATCCAACTTGACACAAAATGAGGGAAGATATGGTGAATTCTGGGAACACCATATTGATGATCGACTAGAGAGTCATCTGGGAGCTTCTACCTCAGCTCCCCTCTTCCGGGAAAGTTTACTTCAGCATCGTGACTCAAATAACCTGGCACACCCTGCTGGGAGCCATTGGTGGGCTAGAAGTAACCCGCATGATATAGAGGCCCAGACAAGTTTTCTCGAGCCTCCTGATTTTAATCGCCATACCTCAAATAATCAATACGATAA
Source organism: Hamamelis virginiana (assembly GCA_017140935.1). Taxonomy (NCBI): domain Eukaryota; kingdom Viridiplantae; phylum Streptophyta; class Magnoliopsida; order Saxifragales; family Hamamelidaceae; genus Hamamelis; species Hamamelis virginiana. Next base: position 311,428 of record JAESVK010001038.1, read on the forward strand.
TTTCTCAGAGAGAAGCTTAGAGGAGCAAGAACTGCAGCTGGACTGGAGAAATTCTCATAAGTTATCCCGTACCACTTACATGGAAGATTTTGAGGCAGAAGGGGGATTAAATCTTCATTTCGATGATGTTTACAGCAGACCGTTGGATATCTCCGGTATGAAACTAGAGCCCTCAAGCTTTGAGTGATGAGTTTCATTCGGATCATTTCCCGAGTTTGTTTCAGGGGTTTCCAAGACTGAACTGTGATCCAATTCTATTCATAAGAAAGGAAACTCTATTCTTTGATGTAAATAAATTCATTATGAGGTTAGATTCTGTAGCAGGCCTCAACTCGATTTGGAAGGTGAGCAATGATCTGAAAAGTCACCATAAGCCTTCTGAAAGTGTAAACAAACACAAATACAAGCTATTCATCATTTTCATTAATCATTCACATATTTGTTTGTACTTTTTTTTTCTTTTTTTAATCTTGAGGGTTGTCCATGTAGCTGTAGATCCGGTTCCAAGGGTTAAAAGGTGTGCATATTTGAAGAGAACAGTAGAACTACTGCACGATGTGTTGGCCTTTAGGTGACTTCCAGTTGCTTCTTGGGAAATAGAACTCTTGATGCTGAACTTTGGACCAACTGAATGTTCTTTGATTGAGGAATATGTTTTTTGGATCCTGTATAATTCTTTTGGCACAATTGGACTTGCAAAGCACGCCACATTCCACAAATTTTACTTTATTTTATATTGCTCTTTCTTCCATTCCCATCTTTAATATACCGTTTTAGGAACTCTTTGCGTGAGAATTAAAATAAAATGAACGAAGATGTAAGCTACCGGGCTCGTAAGGTTTAAATATTGTAATAGATTTTAGGGGAATTTGGTTAAAAGTCCTCATTTATAAGATTTTTATGCCAAAAATCCTCTCAACAGATTTTTCTTTTCAAAAGTCCTTTTGGCATGAATGGAAAAAAATATCCCTCCTTTCTAACAACCTTCAACGCCACCTACACCCCCAATCCCCGGATTCACTACGTCACACCCCGTAGTGACCCGCGTTAGTTCCCTACGCCAGAAATGCAGGTCACTACGCCCACGCAAGTCACTACACCGGAAAATACAGGTCACTACGCCAGAAACGCAGGTCACTAAGTCAGAAAATGCAGGTCACTACGCCCAAAAAAAAAAAAAAAAACTTTCTTTTTTATAGTTTCCAATCAACCAAACTAAAAATTAATTTTTCTAAATGAAAATCTATTCATTTTCGGTCGGAGAGAAGCTGTTTCCGAGTTCCTACCAAACAATCCCAAATTAAAATTAAAATTAAAATTTCAGTTTAATATTTGCATCTAAAAATTCACATTTCTAATTTCTTTCATTTTCCAATATTTTCTTGGAAACTAAACAATCCCAAATTAGATGAAATCTCATTCCTTTAGCCTAAATATCGAATCCTGGATTAGATTTGAATCCATGGAAGTTGAAGGAACCCAAGCTCAAGTTCAGGGAATTTCAATCAGAACCAAATAGTGTTGAGATGTTAAGCAGGGATTAACACAAATACAGAAGCAAGCTTCAAAAGTAATGAGAGACAGAAGAAGATAGAAGAAGAAGAAGATCAGAAAACTAGATCTGACAATGGAGCAGCAGATCTGAACTGGTGTTCCGACCAAGAGCGATGACAATGGTTTTTTGATTTACTTCTGCAACATCTTTCAATCAACATGGTAAACGTCTGCCATGAAATTGAACGAGAAGATCGCTTATTTAAAGGTCAGGCATGCCCTTTCCAGTTTTAGCGTCATAAGTTTTCTCCAACAGAACATCCATTGGTGTATCCTTGGGACCAACTGCAAAAAGGAACAAAGATATACAGAACATAGATATTCTTTTTTAAATATTTCGTTTACAAATTTCTAATTTCTTTTTTATTTATTTAATCTGCAGAACCCTACCAAAACCCCTATATGAATTCCCAAGTCAAGCTACCTTTTTTATTTTAAAGTTTGGAGCAAGCGTGAAGAGGAAGAAAAAGGAGGGCAATTGTATCACTAGAATAATTAAATTTTAAACAAATAGGACCTTAGGCATTAAAATTTATCTAATTGGGACTTTTTCAAAGAAAAAATGTTTGGGTGGACTTTAGCCAATAAATACTTTTAAAATAGGACTTTAGGCCAATTATCCATAGATTTTATTATTATTATTTGGTTCTTAAGAAACTAAGAAAGTTCATTAAATTTATGAACTATACAATAGGCGTAACACTCTTCCTTCTTTTAAATTCTCTTCACCTTAATTAACGTTGAATTTGAACCTAATGTTCTTATACAACTATCAAGAAATTTTACCAGAAGACTAGCTAACATCTTCAATATAAATTACTCCATACTTTATCAAACTTATATCTATTTCTATTAACAGTAATACCATATACATCATAAAATTGCCAAAAAAAAAAAACATCCCAAGTGATACACTTTTGTTAAAAAAGTGAAAATTGGATCATTTGTTATATTATTTAGATCATGAATGCTATTATCAAGAGTACCTTATCGAAGATATATAAGGTGACCTACTTTAGAGGCACTTGCAAACTATATTTTTGAAAAATTATGATTTTTTTGTTCTTCAAATTATCACCATTTTTTTTTACAATTGATTTTTTTTTTCAGAAACTAACCATTAGATAACTGTGATTTAGTGGTCTTCAATAGTCGGTTATTAGATTACTGTGACAAACATAAGAAAAGTATTTAATCCAATGGTCAATTTTTTCAAAATATGGTCTGTAAGTACATCTAAAGTAGGTTACCTTTTACATCAAGTGCACCCGATGATACGATTAATTGCATTCATGTTATTTAGAATATACTTTTTGTCCGAGAGAGAGAGCATTTTCCTTCTACTAAAGATAAAAATTAAGGGTTGTTTGAAATTTTCCACCTCCTTTTGATGGAAATCATAATTAGCAAACGCAATAAAACTCTTTTGAAATGATCAGAACGGCAGCGTTTATGCTTCCGTTCCAGACGCGGCCATAAAGAAACAGAGGAGCCTGTCTCGAGGGCTTTGCAAGGGTTTAACAAACAGCACTCAGATCACAGAACCTCTCAAAATTCACCATGAGAAGAGCTTCATCAACACTTTTCTCGCACCTCGCGCGTCATAGAAATTTTACTCTTCATCTTCCCAGAAATTACATCTCACCCATTTCTTCATCTTCTCCTTCATCATCTTCTTCTTCTTCTTCTTCTTCTTCTTCGCTCACCAAGGAACACCACCACACACCACTTCTCAGACCCTGCAAAAAAACTCATGCAGTACTCACCAAATCCCACCAATTTCAGACCAACCCATATAAAAAACTCAACACCCTTGTTGAGAAACCACCTCAAATGTCCTCAAGACAGATGAAAATTCAACAAAAATCACAACTTGAGGATGCCTTTGAGTCTGCAAAGAGCACTGAGGAAATGCTCAAGGCTTTTAAAGATATGGAGTCATCTTTTGATGAGAGAGAGCTTGGGTTGGCTTCCTTGAAAGTAGGACTCAAACTTGACCAAGAAGGTGAGGACCCTGAAAAGACTTTGTCTTTTGCTAATAGAGCTCTGAATGCTTTGGATATGGATGATAAACCTTCTTTACTTGTTGCCATGGCTTTACAATTAATGGGTTCTGTGAATTATAGCTTAAAAAGGTTTAATGATAGTTTAGGGTATCTTAATAGGGCTAATAGGGTATTGGGTAGGTTAGAGGAAGAGGGTTTTAGTGGTGGTGATATTAGGCCAGTGCTTCATGCGGTGCAGCTTGAGTTATCGAATGTGAAGACGGCAATGGGGAGGAGAGAGGAAGCTCTTGGGAACCTTAGGAAGTGTTTGGAGATAAAAGAGATGACTTTGGAGAAAGATAGTAGGGAATTGGGTAACGCGAATCGGGATTTGGCAGAGGCCTATACTGCGGTGTTGAACTTCAAGGAGGCATTGCCGTTTTGTTTGAAGGCATTGGAGATACATAAGCATCAATTAGGACATAATTCGGTGGAGGTTGCACATGATAGGCGGCTTCTGGGTGTTATTTATACTGGGTTGGAAGAGCACGAGAAGGCGCTGGAGCAGAATGAGTTGTCGCAGAAGGTTTTAAAGAATTGGGGTTTGAGTTCTGATTTGCTTCGTGCGGAGATTGATGCTGCAAACATGCAGATTGCGTTGGGGAAGTATGATGAAGCTATTAATACTTTGAAGTGCGTTGTTCAGCAGACAGATAAAGAGAGTGAGACTAGAGCGCTGGTGTTTGTTTCGATGGCAAAAGCCTTGTGTAATCAGGAGAAGTTTGTGGACTCGAAGAGGTGTCTGGAGATTGCTTGTGGAATTCTTGACAAGAAAGAAACGGAAAAGCCTTTTGAAGTTGCTGAGGCATACATGGAGATATCAATGCAATATGAGACTATGAATGAGTTTGAAACTGCAATCTCATTGTTAAAGAGAACGCTTGCCATGCTTGAGAAGATCCCACAAGAACAGCACTCTGAAGGAAGTGTTTCAGCAAGAATAGGGTGGTTACTTCTGTTGACAGGTAAGGTGCAACAGGCTATTCCTTACTTGGAGAGTGCAGCTGAAAGGATGAGAGAGAGCTTTGGTCCCAAGCATTTTGGAGTGGGGTATATTTACAACAACTTGGGGGCAGCATATTTGGAACTAGATAGGCCGCAGTCGGCTGCACAGATGTTTGCAGTTGCAAAGGACATCATGGATGTCTCACTTGGTCCTCATCATGTAGATTCAATTGAAGCATGTCAGAATCTTTCAAAAGCATATGGTGCCATGGGAAGGTAATAGTGCTTTGCGTAGTTTCTGGTTTCATTTTCAGCATATGATATAATTAGTTAAATTTATTGGTTGTTGAAAGTTGAAACTGCGTTTCAATTGTGAATATGTTAGGTCATTGATCTGATACTGACTATTTAGTTGCTTCCTTTTCTGAGGTCTCTATGTAAAGGAAAGTTTTGCATGTTGAAGAATAGTTGAACTAGCATATGCTTCTTGAACTAGCAAGTGTGTGTGTGTGTGTGTGTTCATGCAATGTTTGGTTTAATAACAATTTAATAAAAAGTCTTAAATTATCTTTCCTACATATAATAATGGTTAGCCTTGATGTTTGACCACATCTGGAATAATTTTCCATCTGGCAATGGAAAAAAAAAAGTGCAAAATCATTTTGAAAGCAATTGGGGCAGGTTTTATTTTATTTTTTGCCACTGTGCTAGGAATGTGGTAGCTCATCATTTTTTTTTTTTTTCCTTTTTTCTTGTCTGTGTTATATAACTCAATTTGAATGTGAAGTCGTGAATCATGAATGGTACTGATTTTGTTCTTGATTGGGGAATGTTATCTATTGATTATTTTCATATTAACTCACAAAAAATGTTTTCTTTTTGACATCCTATTCACCATGTAGTATGTATTTACCAAAGTCTTTCCAGAGGCCTCTAAAAAAATGAGATGAATTGGAATGCTGGTATTTTGGTCAAAATATATATTTATATTATCAAGTTAATTGATTCCAGGATAGCTTCTGAAGCACTAAAATTTAGAACACAAGAGTATTGATGATCTGTATAAGATATATAGTTTTCAAATTTTTCAGAAAGCAACTTTCGTTTTTCAATTTTTTGTTTTTTTCCCAGATAGATGTTTCCTTCACTGTAGTTTTTCTACACACTACTTGTTCATCTCATATTTATAATGTACCTCTATAAAAAAAACTAAACATACCATTGCATCGCTACAAGTGTAGTCATAATCTTATGCATCTTGTGTTAGTATACTCTCTCTTGCTCCTTTGCTTTATATGTATGGAGTGACCAGACATCAACCTGAGAATGAAGTACTAAAATTTGGACACACAAAAGATCAATCTTCATTTTAATATATAACTGAAATTAATTCAGTGCCGTATCTTTAAACATAGAGTCTAGAAATAAATTTTTGTTGCAATCCTCCAAAATGTGCAAGTTTTATAAGTTAAACGTTTTGGCACAGTCCATTTAGTAGGAGAGAAGAGAAACAAAGAGAAAGGAAAACTTCAGAGATCTCTGATTGCCTCTTGTCTGGTCTTTTCAGTATGGAGAGAAAAGAAGAGAAATGAGTTTATTAGTGAGGAAAACTCTCACTCTGGGCCCACAATTTTTTTTTGCTTTGGTGATTTGGAGAGAAAATTAAAATGGGCACTTAAATACAACATTTCAGCTCAGGGTACAGATACCATACAAGAGGGCTTGGGTGGGGCCCATCTTTTCTCTTTCCTTCTTTTCCCTTTATAATGAATTAAAGGAAATGGATGACCCTTCCTTTCTCTTCTTTTCTCTTCTCCCCTTAATTTTCTCTTCTCCTCTTTTCAAGTGATGAACCAAATGGATTGTTAAAGAAATAGAAGAATTTCATGGAGGAGATTGTTATCATGTATTGGTATACTTGACAGACTTCAAAATCTTTTTTTTTTTCCCGTTCAAATTAATAAATGAAGATTAGTACAAAAAGTTGGCATTCTTTATTATATTGACAAGTATTTATGAAATGTTCAAGTAATAATATTATTAGTTGAGAGTTGAGTTATTCCTCTATTTTAGTTCAGGTAAAACAATTCTGTAAAGTTATAAGCATTCTGGTATTGCCTCTGCTTCTCTTTAATTATTATTATTATTATTACTATTATTATTTAAATAAAAAAAAACCCTTATAAATTTAATGTTGGAAGTATCCTCTTTGTGTCATCAAAGGTCTTTCATGACCACCGGGTGATTAGATCCTCTAGATTCTTGATAGACCTGCCTTCTACATTCTTAACAACTAGGACAAGAAACCATATCATTGTCCTCAGAAACGTCACACAGTTTGACCTCATTGTATGTCCTACCCCTGGCATATAGACGGTTCTTCATAGAAATCTTGTTCATCACCATCCACACGATGAAACTAGTCATAGGAATGAGTGAGCGTTCCATGTTAGAAAACTGAAAGCCTTGAATATCTACTTTTCTTTAAGCTTCTCGTTGAAGTACAAACCAAAGTATACCTTTCAGGCATTATGACCTAGGTCTGCACATTGTTAGTTTGCCCCGAATCCTGGCCCAAGTGTTGTTAAGGTACTGGTTTTGATATGGAAACTGAAGTAAGTTGGATTTTCATGCATTTTTTTTCTCTCTTTGTCATCGATTTGGGGAAATATGGTGCAGGAATATACTTGGATCCTAGAAAAACAAGCTCTTTCATTGAGAAAGTGGGGGAGTTGTAAGGACATCTTTTTGAATTTGCTTTTAGGAGCTTCACTACTGTTATGCTTTCTTGGTGACAAATTGAAGTTCTTGCCTTGCTGGGTTGATAATTTGTTGAGATTTCTCGAAAGAAGCTGTTAAATTTTTTATTATTAACTTCTTAAATTAGTTTCAAGTGTTTTTTATTAGATTTTATAAATAAAATGTACAAGATGTAAATAAAAAAGGAACAAGATGGGTGTGGCAATAGCTACCAAGAGAAAAACTATAAGTGCAAAGAGAATCCTAGCTCTAAGAAAATCAGCCATGTGAAACCTTCCAGAATGGACCACAAGTTCCTTCTATCCAGTAGAGAGTAGAGACTATTCCATTGCAAAAAGTACACTTCTAACATTATGCACCTCATGTTATCCAATTCTTGTACACCCAACCTTCTGTGATCTCATGCAAAAAGTTAAGTTTGACCCATTATAGTCCAACTTTACTTGGAAATCTAGTTTAAATGGTCAACATAAAAGGAAACGAAATTAGTACGTGGTTCATTGGTTCGGACTTCAATTTGCAAAGAGCAACTGCTTAGGGATTCACCAATTTTATCTGCTGTCATTATCTTCCTGACCACTGCAGCCCAGACAATGAAGGTCACTTCGGATGGGATCAAAGATTCTTAAATAGGCTTTTAATGCGAATTACGTACCACCAATATTAAAAAATGTACAATTAGAATGGTTTTACCGAGAATAGAAGTGAACTACTTAGAGTTATTGAAGGGCTTGATATAAGGCTGTGAGGCCTCTCCAGTGATCCACTTCCCCTGTGAAAGGTGAGGGACAGCACCACTCTAACCCTGTATAATTCCTCACCCTGGCATTGGGTTACTACCATATATGCATATCTTGTGGACAAGTCATTCAGGACTTTAGATAAACTAACTATTATACTGGGTATAGGTGCTTTGATTGGGTCTGAGATGTGTCCAGCTTATTGGATGAAAGGGTGCTTGTTTCTATGATTGCGATAAACTTTGTGTGGATTTCATCTATACAAGATTTGGAAATGTATTCTTTCTTTGTAGTCATTGTACACTGAGTTACTTTCACCAGGGGATAGATTTCTTTAAGGATTCTTGGCTCAGCTGGTTGCTCAACCCTGCTTCTTCATTTGTTTCTCCCCTTTCTAAAGTTTCTCCACCATTAACACTACATTTTTTGGTACCCCCCCAACACACAAAAAAAAACGGGGGCGGGGGATAAGAATTGGTAGCTGGGAATTTTCTAAAGTGTTCCTAACATTATCTTATCAAAGAGATTGAATTAGCTGGGATTGTCTCTTGCACTTTAGCGAAGATATGTGCATACATAGCTGTGGAAGCACATGTTACGTTAGGTGTGTATGTATATATTTATCATGGCATGGAAGCAATCAGGCAACATAAAAATGCAATGTCAAATAAGAATATTTTTTTCTTTAATTTTGCATCTAGGGATAACATTATGCGGTTTAAAACATCTTTTTTTTTTTTGGATGGTGCAGCTATGTCCTTGCAATTGAGTTCCAGCAGCAAGTAATTGATGCTTATGAAAGCCATGGACCAAGTGTACAAGACGAACTCAGAGAAGCCCACCGACTTCTCGAACAACTAGAGAAGAAAGCTCGTGGTGCATCCTCAAATGAACTTCCCACAAGGGCCTTGCCCTTGCCCCATACTAGAAGGTCACAACCCAATGCACCTTTCAGTGAAGAGCGATCGAGCACAATTTAGCAGACTTCTTTCATAAACTGATATATTGCATAATCGAGCAAATTTCAACACGCATCCTTTCTGGTGAACTTTCTTTTCAAAGCGGCGAGAATTTTTGGCTGCCTCTTGATTTGTTGGTGATTCATATGTAGCTAGTCATTGCAGGTGCCCTATTTTGATGAGCTTATTAATTCTGTTTTTCAGATCCATTTTGGGGTCCATGCAAAAGTATTATTCCTCCTATCATCAAGTCTTGGTCCTGATAAAGTTCTTTACCAAATATTGAAATCGAACTGTTTGGTTTGAAAGAAATTATTATTTTTGAATGGTTCTTATAGTTAGTCGTCCTTCTGTCCATATTAAAGAGGAATTACGTCATTGTTGTTGCCTGGGTGTATTATTCTTATTGAAAGAATGTTATATTTACTCTTGTAAACTCTCGCATGCTCGCTTTGTGAAAAGACAATTTACAATTACAGATTGGTGACTCTAAGCCTTTGGATTAGAAGATTGTCATAATGGTTCTGGACCTCATGTAGTTATCTATAGAATGTGTGGGACTGGGTTGTTGCATAGCCGATGTAAGAATCTCATTATAAATGAGTTGACGATTACACGTAACTCATTAGAATGATTGTGGGTGACCCAGAGGAGGTGCACATGGCTTTCGATCACTCATGGAGGAAGGGTCCTACATGTCATGCTTGTGCTACATTTATGCTGCTTGTCTCTCAGCTAATCAGGGAAACAATCTGATGGTATTTCGTGCAAATGACAACCCATTTTTAATTATGCCTTTAAAATAGTGATTGTCTTGTTAATTTATTAGAATCTCGAAGACAGTAAGAATCTTGTTTTCTTATAGCAGCACTAAAAATGTATTGTTCTTGAAATTTCTTGATGTAATTTTCTTCCTAATTGTGAGGTAGGCTCCATAATGTATAATTCCTTCTTTCACTTTTTGGAAATGGAAAATTTATCTCAATGGTTTTACCATTTTGTGTTTGTAGACCAAAAATATTCTTTTGTTTCATGTACATACTGTTTCCATTGACCTGCAGGAAGGCGAACACGATGTATCCTTCATTCACAAATTTTTTTTTAAGAGTTTATGCACATGCACTCACAAGGGCCGGCAATATTTTAGTGAACAAAGAGATATTGCTATTCAATTATCAATTGCCATATCCTTTAGATATTTCTAAATTTGGAATCCATTTTGGAGTTAAGACAGCATGTGATTGATTGTTTTGTATACCAAATTTTGGAGTTAGGACTGAACTGGTTCTTTCGGGGTTGAACCAAGTAAATGTCAAGGAATGTGAAATTAGGCTTAAAACATGAATGCCTTTTCTTTCACCGACACCAAAATGATTGCTTCAAGACAAAAGTAGCTGGTGATAATTCTCAAAGGAGACCTCCGCTGATGTTTTCACTCATACTTACTCATTGTTTGAGAAGATTGGGTCCCTCTACTCTTGCTTCTATTGTACTCTCTCTCTCTCTCTCTCTCTCAATGAAAGGATAACAGAAAAACACAATCATTTTCATTCATGAAGATGAAGAAACTTAAAACAGAATAAAGATCCACCCACTAGTGGTTTAAGCAATGATTCTCATACCCATGCCTACATTTCAGCAAGAAATCCCTGTTGGTCAACTCCTCTCACTATGTGTACAATATTATCAAATCCAAAATCACTTTACACTCATCTAATTCTGTTCTATGTAAACTATTCATTGTCTTCTAATAAATTCCATTATCTCCCCCTTCCAAAACCAAAAATCAAACAGGAAAAATAATTCATAAATTAAAGAACATAAGAATAAATTATATCGCTTTATAGCTCGAATTCAATAGGACAAACTGCAGTTCTGGATCCTCTGCCATGTCCAAATGGAAAGAACGATCTTCGGACTCTGCTACTACATTCTTCACTAGTACTAACCTCACTTAAATGCCTGTTCTGTTGTTGTAGAATTGCTTGAACTGATGAGTAAAGCTGTCGATCCGTGGCAGAATCCATGGAGAAAGATCTCCTGATGGGTTGGATAGAGAACTGATCATCCTTTTCTCTTACATCAATACACTCATCTCCCTTACTTGAGGCATGAAACTTCTTCCTTGGTTTTTTGTTCTCAAACTTCTGCTCCAGCTTCCTTGGAGAAGGTGTAGATTGTACCAAGTATTGTCTTGAATCATCTCTTTCTTGTTGTCTATGTGGTAATATTGCTCCTCCATCTTCTCCACTTAATTCAATAACAACAAAATCTTCATCACTACCCATAAGGCTACCAGTAAACGGCTGCGGATCTTGAGGCGAAGAGCTCGGTGCAACGATATGATCGAGCGGATACCGGGTCGTGCCAGATATGCTTGATCTGCAAAGTGGGCAATTGGCATTGCTTTGTAACCATATATCAATGCAGTCCAAATGGAATGCATGAGTACAGTTAGGAAGAACTCTGAGCATGTCTTGTTCTTGAAACTCATTCAAACAAACCACACACCCATATAAGCTTCTTTCTTCCCCTTCTCCTCTTTTGAACTGAAAAGTTGGGATTTCGTAAATCAACGATTCATCAAGGCCGCGATTATGGATTGTTGGAGAGTAGGTCATTAATGAATCTTCACTTTGTTGAGTTTGGGAGATGGAAAACTGTCTCAGTGGATTGAGTTGGTGCCAGTTAATGCAGCATTTGATCACAAAGATGTAATAGCACACTAGTAGGAAAGCTGTGGCCACAATGCTTAAAACAGCAATGGCTAAAATGGGGAAAGCAGAGTCTGAAGTTGGCAAGGATGGTTGGTGTTTGATGGGAGGGAGAGCTTGAGATGCATGGTTGTAGAAGTGTTTGAGCATTGGATCCATGGGAGATGGATCCAATGAAAGATGGGTTGGAGAAAACTTGTAAGAAAAATGAGATTTTTTGTAGAGATGCTGGAGATGTGAGTTTGACTGATAGGTTCAGTGAGATCTTGAATAAAAAGACACATACAAGTAAACCAAATGAAGAAAATAATTTAATAGAGAGAGAGAGAGAGAGCAACTCCAAGTGGGATTCTGTTTAAGAAGTCCAGGTCAAAGATTAGAAGTAAAAAAGAAAAAGGAAACTAGTCACTTTAATTAATGAATGGGGAAAGTTTTGAGGGAAACGTGTAACTCTTTGGAGAGAGAGAGAGAGAGAGAGGCCGTGCCAAAATAAAAAATAAAAAATAAAAAAACTTGAAGATCATTTGGTTGCCCCTTGGGGGTTATTTGGGGGTGGGGGTATTGGGTTGGTGGGGGAAGAAGGGGGTTGGCGTTGGCGATGGGGTTTTTAAGTTCCTCCAAGGCATTTTGGAGTGGCAAGAAGCCACGATTTTGTTTTGAAATAAAAGAAGAAAAGTGCATTGCTACAACCCTTGGAAAGAGGGGGCATAGCATTAACTACTTCAAATTTGCACTGTTAACATCCTGAGAGAAATGAAAAGGTTGTTTGGTTTGGGCAGAAAAATGGAGTTAAGAAAACAAATATGTTTAAGCTAGCAAATGAGGCTATGCTCATGGTCACAAATGACACTGTAAGTCTACTATGGGCTGAATGAAGTTGGAATGGTGGGCCTTCTCTTTGGAAAATTGCCTCCTAAAATTATCTAAAAAAGAAGAAGAAGAATTCATTTTTCATCAGTTTGAAGAAACAAACCTAGGCTTAGCAGCTCTAATCACATCAGCCCAAAGCAAACAACCCAACCCATCAGAGGTTTGATACTTGATAAACCCAAAAAGGTCATAAAGGCTTTGTTAATGCATAAACAGTTCAAGACACAGTTCCCAGGAAGGCTCAAAAGTGGGGAAGGAAACTTTTAAGAATTATGCTTGAACCAAGACACAGTTCCCAGGAAGACTCAAAAGTGGGGAAGGAAACTTTTAAGAATTATGCTTGAAACACACTTGATGGCTAGGCGACCTCCATCAATACAGCTTCATATGAAAATCAAATTTGATAAACATTCTATTAGTTAATTCATTGCATTTTACTATCTGAACAACGAAATGAAATGAAATACAATATTCTTTGGGTGACACAATGCATTCAAAATGCACAATCAAGATCGCATGTTGTACGCACTGAAAACTATCTAATGGTTGTTGCGCAGGTATGTTAGGACTGAAAGTTCAAAAGATTGTTTGTATGCAATCCCAGACACATCCTAGGCCGATGAAATCAAGGTTGGCCTCAACTACCTAGTTAGTCACCATTTTATGGATGGATCAGGCGATTATGTGAAAGTCAAGGGTTCTACTCTCTAGGTTCTAAGTATGGTATGTCTAAGAAGCATTAAAATCTTACATGAAAATTGAAATTAAAGATGAAGGAGAAGAAAGTAAACTGAATGTATGAATTTGCTGGAAATTGAAATTACATTGAATGGTAAAATACTCACAACGGCCATGCTTATAGTACTTGAAATTGAAATTCTTTCATGTTTGAACTTGAAACAAAGAGATTTCACAAACTGAATTGAAATGTAACGATGAAATCTGGCCGAAAATTGAAAAAAATACTGAAGTAAATACTAGAAATTGGAAATACTGATTGCTTGGAGAAGAGAAATTAAACTAAAAACATAGTCGTAAGGCTTGCTGCCTGTTTGAAGTGTGTGTGTATCGTTTTTGTCTTCTTGCTTCATCTTCTCTCCCACAAAATTCCCACATAGCTTCTTATGATCCCCACTTTCCAAGTAACTTCCATGTGCATGATAACTACCCTATTTTATCTTTTAGTGGCCCACTAATATTGTATTTAATAGCCACTAATACAAATAACTCACAAATTTCTAGGCCATGTGGCACCTTTTCATTGGCCAAAAATATAATTATTTTTCTCTCTCATATAATATGTGGTAACTCCATCATTTAATAGTAAATTTTAGTGTGAAGACATGCTATCATTTTTTTTTTGCATGAAATCTGTTTTTTCATAGCAACATTAATCTAGAGCACTTAGAATAGACTCTTTGGTCCAATGTTTCTGCCAAAGGGGGCTACAGTCCCCAGGGAAGTACGATTTTATTATGTTTGTCTGTATAAGGTTCTCAATTAAGCTTGGAGCTTATAAGGCTCTAATACTTTCTCTGTGTCACCAGCATTGGTTATGTAAGTGGCATAGAACTCTTTGTACTGGAAGGCTCTATAGAGTTGGCGACTGCATGCATTAACCAGAGCTTTTGCAGGTTCTATGATGCTGTCCTCAGAAGGATTAATGAAAGTGACAATGGCTGTCCGAGCATTACTTGAATTTGTCACTGCTCGATGTTCAGCACTTCTCAGCTTCCCGTTACTGATAATCTACACCCAGATCATATATATATAGAGTTTAAGAAGTTAAACAATATTATCACCAAAATAAAAATCATCAAGAAATATCAAACAAAGCTCAGATAGTTAATTTCCATAATTAATTGGGATACATAATGATAACCTTTATGGGCATATATATCTTTGGATGTCCTATGGAAATTGAATTATTTCATTAATTCAGATTTTTTGCATATAAGTTTGTGATGAACTAATATATCCATCATTATGAATTGAGCAATTCAAGAGAGGGAGCTATTATATATCATAAATGACAGTAAGAAGCCTGAAAGATGGGCATTTCATGATGAATTCTTAAAATTAATCCTATCCCACAGAGAATGGAGAGAATTCAAACTTTCTTTGATGATCCCATTTAAGATGATGGATTTATGCCTTAGATATGATATAAAATACAAATGGAGCCATTTAAATTCCATGGGACATCCGAATATATAGGCCATATAAGATTTAAAACAATTAATTATTCCAGATATTTGTATATTTAGCTCATGAATTCTGATAAATTCGACAGCTATATAAAATGAGATATACCTGTAATTGGTAACCTATGTTAACCACAAATGCATTAGGAAGAGGCTCAACACCAATCCATTGCCCATCCTTGAAGACTTGAAGCCCATACACATCCCCTTGAAGAAGAATGGTTATAAGGTTAGGGTCACAGTGTTTAGATAATCCCAAGGTTAAACTTGGCTCCGGGCATGGTGGGTAATGATTAACTGATAGAAGCTGAAATTTGCTCAGTTGATCATCTCCAAGATATCCCGGTTCGAGCCCCAGTCCTTCACAAATCAGCTCCAAAATTCTTAAGCCCAACTTCCTCACTTCAACTGAATATTCCCCAACAACCTCACTGAAAATTTATTAGAAAAAATTGATGAATTTATTCTTCGATCTAATTGTAAGTAGACCAACAAGCAATGTTAATTTATAGTTTAAACAAGCAAAAGTTTTGATGTGGCCTAATGGGATTATGGACATTACCGGTATCTAGTTGGCTTTTCAGGCCAAAATTGTATGCAGTCTTCTAAAGGATGACAAGGGTGTCGCAAATTATCCTTCCAGTAGTGAACCT
>JAESVK010001038.1:327271-343671 GCA_017140935.1 Hamamelis virginiana
GAGATTGAAGTCCATGAGGTTTATTCAACTGTGTATGTGTGTGTGTGTGAGAGAGAGAGAGAGAGAGGTGTTTCTTTAATGTTTGATTGTTTCCTAAATATAGATTCATATTCTCTATTTTGAGATTTGGGAGAGTTCATTGTCATGAAAAGTTAGGTTTTGTAAAAGCTTCAAAGAAGTAATATAGTATCTCTAAATATGAAAATTCTAGGGATTTATGTATAATTCCAACCAGTCATGGACGGAGTCATGTATAGTTGAGGGGTGGCAATTGCCCTCCTTCAAATTTTTAAAACCAAATTTATATTCTACAAATAAATCAATTTTATATCCTACAGACTTTAATAATCTTGAATCCGCCCCTCCTCAATTTTCTTTAGCCCCATTCATTTTACTTTCCTACCTCTCTTTTTGAAATTTGCAGTTATGTGCTTAGTAAATAGAGTTAGCTAGGGTTTGATTTGCCATTATAAGAATTAAGCAAATCCCTAATAGTTTCAATTCATGGATGATAGCTTGGCACCCAAATAAGTTGCTTCAATGATGTGCCATTTGGACGTCAAATCTTAGTAATAGCACATAGAGCTGCCAAATTTGGTACCTCAAATGACAATTTTCATTTATACCAAATCATATTTCCTTAAAAAATGTGAAATACCAAAATATAACACTAAGGGCTTGTTTGGGAACTTTGAAAACTGGGTCTAGCTAGTTCTGATCTCTTTATGCTATATAGTTTTTATATAAACCAACTTACAGTTGGTTTGAAAAAAATTGTGTTTATGTCTTATTTTATGAATAGGATTGAATTGATTTACGGAAGAAAGATACTTACCAAACAGTACTGAATAAGAATCACATAGGATTATCCTTAGCTGGTTAGGTTTTTAAGTTTTCCAAACAGTCCCTAATGCATTGGGGCACATATTAGCCAAAATTTAACATTGATGCCACTTAAGGCGCAAAATTTTGGCATTAGCACGTCAAATGGCATGAATGCATTGAAGATACACTAATGAAGCCATCATACAACTCTTTCAAAAGATAAGACGCCATTGAAAATAATTGAAATGTATTGAATTAAAATATTTTTTATCAAACATAAATAGATTATAACTTTTTTCAATTTTTTCTACCTCAAAATAACAAGATAAAAAAAAATGAACAAAAATATTTTTCGATTTTTAAAATTGAAATAAATTATTAACAATAAATTAAAATTCACCCTCCCTCATCGGAATTCCTAGCTTTGTCCCTGCAACCAGACACAGTAAACTTTGCGGGACCACCTTCATGATGGGACTCATAACCCATCCACCGTATTTGGTTCGGAATTTTCATATGCGGGAATTCTTACAATGCTCTTTCACAATTATTGCATAACTCAAGCTTTGGGCATATCCTTGGAGAGAATTATTTTGTTATACTATTGGCATGGTAAATACTTTTCCGAATTTTTGGTGTGATTTTTTCTTTCACATCTTTTGAGGGTTCTTCACATTAAAAATGAAATTAGTGACTTTGGAAAATTTTGGTTGAATTTGGATGAGATTTGGCCCAATCATTGTAGCTCATTTTTACTATCTTTAGCCAAAAGATTGAATATGGATAGAAAATGAATGACCGTTGGAGGTGATCTTATATTTACACTTTCTGTGTGTTTCATATATTTTAATTGAAATTGAGTAACGAGAATCATCAAATTTAGAAGGACTTTATTATATGCTCAATAGGTCCAATTTAGATGCTTATCCTTTTCTTATTTGGCATGTCACAATTAGAGGAGTTGTTCATGAAAAAGAAGTTTTAAGGGAAGAGGAGCCAAATTCTTCCTATTTTTAGGTGGCATTTGGCATAGTTTTTGGGAGGTTACAAATAAGCTTTTTAGTCTCAAAAGTCATTCCACGAAGAAGAAAAAAAAAGTATTTGATGAATTCATGAAAGAGGAGTTTGTTGTCGAGAAGTCCATTTTGAAGAAGTTAAAAAAGTTACGATATTGTTTGGCCTTCCATTTGAAAGGTTCCGAATGGTTTCCTGGAGCCGAAAGTCTATTTACAATTTTTAGGAGTGTTTGGTAAAATTTTAAATAGACTTTTATGATAAACCAATCACTGAAAAAAATAGCTTTTGGAAATCAAATGAATTTTTAAATGGACTTTCCATACTTTTTGATAGAAAATGTCTTTTAAACTACTTGACAAACACTACTTTTTTTCCTAAATGACTTTTTTTAAAAAGTCCACCATAGGAATTATTTCTTCAAAAATAGCTTTTATTTGTACAAAGTTGCATCAAACCCTACCGTAGCTTTTGGAAGGTTTCAAATGGATTTTTATGAAATGTCAGTTATTTGAAAATCCTTTTGGCAAAAGTAAAAAACGATTGCTTTTCAAAACTATATTTGTAGGAATCATAGTTCCACACTTTTTGATACAAAGGGACATTTAAAATATGATTGTGCCAAACACTACTTTTTCCTTAAATGACTTTTTAAAAATTTCATCCTAAGAATCACTTATTCAAAAATAACTTCCATTGGGAAGCTACACCAAACACTACAGTTTTTAAAAATACACTTCATAATAAAAAAAATATAAGGATAATAAAAATACACCCATAACAGTAAAGATACACCTGACAATGAAAATACACCAAAAATAGTGAAGATATAAGAACAGTAAAAATACAATTCATGACATAAAAATACAAGAACAATAAAAATTCACTTCAGGACAGTAAAATATATGGACAATAAAAATACACTTCAGGACTGTAAAAATAGAAGACAGTAAAAATACATTATTTTTCTTTACCTGAATGGTTAATGTGATTCCAGAGCATGTTGACGCATAGGACTGGAAGGAATAATGCAGAAAAATTAGGGTAAAAATAGCATTTTTCATAAATATATATATATATATATTTTAGTTACAAATACTTGTAATCCAAGATTGAAATAAAATTTGTTGAAATTATGGTTAGGATTCATTCCAAATTTTTTTTTATTGAAGTTAAAAAAAATATTTTAATGATTTTCTCAAATCCGATGGTAAAATCTGTCCCGCTCCTCGTAACTCTTAGCTTGCCCCGTCCCAAAATGAGACAGTTTTTGAGAAAAAGTGTTTATTCATGTAACCGGATTGGGGAAGAAAAAATCCAACTGCCATGCCCGTTGACATTCCTAACCAGAAGAGGTTGGGTTATCTGTTTAATCCCTACAGTGACATTTTTTTATTTTCTTTCTAACCTACTTATATTTCAATCAAAATATTATCACGAGATACGAATGGCCATGAAGATGAACATTTGTTTAAGCAGTCGCGCCTCCAATGACTCTCTCTCTCTCTCTCTACCAATACACTCAGTTTTTCCAAATCCGAAGCCGAGGAGCGAACCTGCCCTTCGGAAGCGAACATCTTGAGGTAACTCACTTTGATTTTTAATACCTTTTCAATTCTCCATCAAGTTTCATATGTAGATTTCTGTAATAATTTTTTCTCTTTCTTTTTATGTATGTGTGTGGGTGCATACTCTATTATCTTCAATCTTTTGTTCTTACATTTAATGGATTGATCAGCCATGGCATAATACCTTTCTGCTTTCTGTAAATTTAACACTCATTTCTTCGGGATTCACTTTACTAAGCCATCTCTGAGTACTTTAATTTAAGTTCTATTTGAGATTTGATTTTAATTACTAGATATATACAACCCCTTTTCTTTGTATTTAATTACAAATACAAGGAAAGTGGAGCGCCGAAAGCTTACTGGAGCGTGAATGGCACCATCCATTACAGCTAGTTTGATTAATTGATTGATTTTTGTGCTGTTTTTGTCCTTATTATTGTTATAATTATTCGTTTTTTAATTGGGTAAAATCAATGTAGGATCGGCTTTTGTTTGTGTATTAATTGAGATAATGCAATTTACATGTTTGCCTTGGTTAGCACAATTAGTCGGGCTTATATTTGATGTGACACCCCTGACCCAATACTGGTATGATATTGTCCCCTTTGGGCCCAATCCGGCATGGTTTTGTTCTTCCCAGCCTTCCTATGGAAAAGGCCTTATACCAAGTAAGGGTATGGTGCTTACTTATATAGCCGTGTTATATTGTTATTACCTCTCTCTAGCAGATGTGGGATTCTAGGATCTCACATTTGATTTCTTTTGTATTCAGCTCAAGTTAATTCAATGTTTAAGTTGTTTTTCATGAATATATATGCTGTCATCTGGGTTATTTCGGTTTTAGGTTTGATAAATTCTGAATATGTGCTTTCTGAGGACTAATGGAATTGAGCTTACACCCATGTCTTGGCTTATGCCCACTCTAAGTCTTGGAGGATGACTTAAATCTTAAGTCCTGTTTCACAAAATGTACCTACCTGATGCTATTAATTTGCGCAGCTTTTCTTTGTTAATTCTTATTTGTAGAATATCAAAAGAAATATACATTAGTCGAAAAGAAGGAAACAAAATGCATGTTGTGTCCACTTGTTACATGCATAGGAAAGTTTATTAATGATTGAAATGTCTCTCAGCACCGGCAGTGCCCCTTTATTAATTGTTAGTGACCAATCATATCAGTTAATGTTGTTTGTTCATTTTGGCTGACAATGTTGGTCATGTCGGACCTTTAGCATTCAACAAACAACACTCTTGACCTCAAGCACCTTGCTAACTTGTGGACTGAAAAATTTGGTGCTTTGATCATTAGGTTGGTCTTTCTTTTCACAGTCAAGGGATTGAGAAGGGTAGGAATTCCTCCCTTCTGTGGATCCTTTTTTACTGCTCACAGGGACATAAAATGAAAGTTATGAAGTGAACCAAGCGCAATTGAATTAAAACTAGAATCTTATTCAAATGCAGTTGGAAAAAGTAACACATGCAAGAACTCAAATGAATAAAAACTGGAATTATCTTCAAATGGGTTCAAGTAGAAATCTCTCACGAACCACTGAAGGTGAAGGTTGTGGGAGGCCTAGTCCTATAATGCTTTCAAAGGTATTAAGAGCAGTCCCAACTAATGAACATAGGAAGCACAGGAAGTCTAAGATGAGAGAGAGAGAGAGAGAGAGAGAGAGAGAGAGGTTGCAGCACGTTGCTGATTTATGTGATCTTGCAACCTCTTCAAATCAAGAAGCTCGTCATCTTATATAAGAAACTTGGGTAACTGCTTCTGCAACCAGATTCTGCCATGTGTCATTTCGTGTAAACTTCCACCGTCTTGGCTTGGCAACTGTCCTTCCACTATCTTGCTCCTTGGTAATGGGTCTTTCCTTTTCTGCATGCTCTCTTCATGATTGCATGAACTACAGATTGCTTCTTGTTGTTATTCCATGAGGCATCCCTTGCTTCTTGCATTTTGCAGTAGAACATTCCACTTACCAAACAAGTGAAACAGCTGCCCCATGATTGCATGATTTGGTGGTAATGAGTTCACAGAGTTGTCCATTTGTCAGCTTCCATAGGGTCATGCAATTATGCTCTTGGATCTTCGGATTTCTTTATTTATCCGGCATGTGGCAGCTGCTAATTGGCTGCTGCTCCATGATGTTTTCTGCACATTTTAACACCTCTTGTTTCTAAGGCTTCATGGTCTGATCCACTTTCTTGACACCTGTCAGCTTATGATTGGCCAGCTCACTCCATGTATAAGTGGTAACTTTTAATTGGCCAACTCCTTCTGCCATGTGGCAAATACCCATTGGCTAGTGGATTGTTAGGGTACAAACATTTCATGCCAGCCTTAAATAGATTGGGACCCGCCATTCAGTTCATCCATGTTTACCAGGTTGATTGTGAAAATATTAGTAGTTTTCGGAAAATAAGTAGCATACATCAGATTATGGAAGTTAAATCTTATAAAAAAAAAATATTGAAAATATGGAAAGATTGACACTGCATGACATTTGGTAGTGTGCCTTTGATTGCTGCTCTATCTAGATTGTTGAGTTTGTACCTCATTGCATGGTTAATTCTTTCCCAGAACCATTTTTTTTTATGCTTCATTTCATAATGAGAAAGTGTTTCAAATATCCCAACACTTGCTTACTAATTAATCAAGCTCAGTAAACAACCCTTACCATCTCCCTCACTGAGCTAATTTATTAACCATAATGTGCTACCTATTGTTAAGGATGTTTTGTGGGTCTGATTCCTTGAGGCTTGAGCTATGATTTATACGGGCCAATGAGATGTATGGAATTACTAGTTAATGGGCCACACCATATTCGGCTTTTTCATTCATACAAAAATATTTGTGTGGTCCTTTCTGCTCATGCATTTATGTTATTTTAACAATTAGGACTGAAGTTTTATTTTTGGTCAACAGGTCATTTTGGTTCTGCAGACTTGGCATTTGTAAAGTGTTTTGATATGGAGAAAAGTAATGGTGGTAGTATTGCAGGTCGGATCTTTGGGAACTTGCATAGTTTCCTGCGAAAATGTATTCACTGTGTTCTTTCTATTGGTCCCATCCCTAATCTCATTGCCTTCATCCTCAATGGAAACCGGAGATATGCTAAGAAGCATAATTTGATGGAAGGGGTTGGGCATAAAGCTGGGTTTTGCTCTCTCATGTCCATGCTTAAGTACTGCTACGAGTTGGGTGTGAAATATGCAACTATCTTTGCCTTCAGTGTCGATAATTTTAATCGGCGTCCTGATGAAATTCAATGCGTGATGGATCTGATGCAGGAAAAAATTGAAGGGTTAATTAAGGAAGAGAGCATAGTGAACCATTTTTGAGTGAGAGTTTACTTTTTAGGGGACCTAAAACTCTTGCCTGAACCTGTCAGTGGTACTCCACATTATAATTTGTGCATACTTATATTCTAATCAAGTTTCAGTTCATTTCACATTCATGTCAGCTGTGCACCAAAACACAGTATGGAGAGGCATAATTACTTCAGTGAACATTTTATATTTGATTCAGGATACTATATTTTAAGTGCTGTTGTGATGGTAAAATGAAATGCATAGATACTGATGGCATTTCAATCACCCTTAGATTTAATTGTGTTTTATTAAGATTAATGTTGGAAAGCTTAATGGACTTTTATAGACTAGCTCTGCAAATATGGAAATCGTTTATTCTTACAAATTAGACTTGTCTATCATAAAATATATTCATATAGAACAAATATAGTGTTTAGGGTAGTGATTGGACAATTCCTTGAGGTACCATTAGTGGTGGTGGGTTCATGGGTAGTGAGTTTGTCCACGTGTTTGCGACTCAACATATTTCAAGATGACATGCTTGGTGTCACTGTCAATTGTTTTTGCAATGTACAAGTCTGACTGTTAGGCCATGTCATTCACTCATTTGTAGTAGTCTTTTTGAGTTTTGTTGAATGTATTTAACGTTACAATAGTTTCAGTGATTTCTGTGACCTTGAGGTATACAGTTTTCAGCTGTTATAGGGGTAGTGAAGAACCCACCAGTAGTTGGTGCTGTATTTTTCTTGGTGCCAAGAAATCAGTGCTTCTGCTTAGTTTGATTAAGAATTTATACTTGTTGGAAGTCACTGGGTACTTTTCCTAGGCCAGTATTACTGTACAAGAACCTAAGATGTACAAGGAAGGTCAACCAGGTGACTCCAAGTTCTTTTGCATATATAGAGTTGCTTATTGTGTTTTCACTAGCATTACCTGTTTGTATTCTGTTGCTTTGGTAGCAATATTACAGCTCTCTTGAATCTGCCATTTTGGATTATTGGGCGCTTATTTCATGCTTGGACAGTTGGTTGCTTGTGTGCTTATTTTGCAAGTAACATTGATTGACCTACATGTTGAGATGCAAGCAAGTGCTACGCTATTGGTATGAAGGACCAGTTTGGACTGTGCTCGTGATTCTAAAATGAAACTTTAAAGGAGAATGAGTAAGAAGGATTTTTTTATTTTTTTATTTTTTTTATGGAGAGAGCGATAGAGAGAGTATTGATTTGTTTATACATTTTGATCACTAATGATGTAATTCTTGACATTGATACTTCACTCATTTTTCATTTTCATGTTTAGGCTTACACCACTATATGATGATCATGCCATGTTTAAAGGTCCTGTGCTACTTTTTAAATCTCATTTTTGTTTGGTTGGTGATAGGAAAATTTATCAGCATTAATTCTCTTAAGATTTGATGGGTAACAGCTTCGTTGTGAAGGGTATTTTGAGAAAACTATAATGTAGCCCTTTGGGCAGAAAGGAAATTTTGGAGTGCTCTTCTCGCAAGGACTCTCGCTTTCTTGGTGCTGTGACTCACGATGAATCCCTAGCTGTGAGTCATGGCGAATCCCTAGCTCATGAATTGTTGGACAGCACTACCACAGGGTTGGTCCAGATGTGACCACAGTTGTAGAGGCTTTATTGCAGTAAAGAAACAGGGTTGAGTTTTGTGAGAGCGGTTGGGTGGGAGTAACCAGGTTATGATAAGGTAAATATTTTCATATACTTCCTAAATTCCAATTTAATAGTGGATATTTTATAAAGTGGTTTAATAGTGGATATCATCTCTTATTATCTCTTTCCACATCTCCTGTGGATGTTAACTAAATTGGGTGAGCCATGTAAAGCATGTTTCTTGTGATTGCAGTTGGTGTTCTTTGTTCATGATTCCACTTTTTATTTCTTTCACATGATCTTTTGGTTTCTACAGATTACTGGAGTTAGAAACTAGATTGTTTTGTTTCAGGTGCTTGATTTAGGCGATTGGCTAGAGTTATGGATAACAGTAATATTGTAGTCAGTTTACTGCTTCATGTCTATATGATACGATTGTCGGATTACATTTTAATGTGATCTCTATATCTTAGTTGTAATTCATTGTGTAACTTCTTTAAACTGTGCAAGGTTTCATCAGTACTAATAGTCGGCTGTTCAAAATATTTTTTTTTCCCTTCCTTCCCAATGGTCTTTATTCATTATAATATTGAGTCGTGGATGAAGCAATATTTGGCACATTGATTTTAAATGTGAAACTGCTTTATAAGTTCATTAACCATTAATGTGTTTAACTTGATTTCTTACCCTCTATCTCAGAGTCTAAAATGTAACTTGTTTTGCATTTGTTTCTGGAGAACACTTGCTGAAGCAGAATGTATGTTTCATTTGACAGACGAAATAAATCACAGGCAAATACATCTTCTGGTTAGCTCCTTTCTCAGAAAATGCTTGAAAGTCATTTCTTTTATTTATTATGTAGTTCTTGTGTTTTGTATATAGTTTTTTGAGTGTTAGGACAGTTTGTAAGAACTTAATTTTCCCTTTCAAGGTCATATATTACAGAACCATTGGTTGTTTATTTGTTGTTATCCTTGAAAGAAGGATTTTGCAGTTTTGTTGGGGGACAGATCTATTTCTTGAATGTCAACATTTCAGAATATACATTTTTGGTATTATTACTATTAATTTATTATAATTATAATTATTTTCTTTTGGGCAAAGATTGAAGCACACGTTTTTTTTTTTGTTTCTTAGTACTATTTAAGTTGTGCAAGAGTCATCATGTGCTCCTGTTGGATTTTTTCTTTGTGACATTCTGTCTATTATCAGTTAATAAGTACAAATAAAAGAAAATTAGTGTTATTAAATGTACTTGTGGAATCAATAAAAAAACATTTGAATGCAATTAGATTTCATCCAAATGTTGTGAAGGGAAACTCTACCGATGTCATTGAAATTGAAAAATCAAGGAATTTTCCCTTTCCTACAAATGAGGATAACTCAAGAAGTTTTGATTGAATTTTGATCCTTAGATGAAAAAGTATCAGATAATCATTCTATGATGGAAAATAGGAAAATCAGCCATGTTGTATGCATAGTGAGTATAGGTACCAAGGTACATGCTAGGTGAGGGGTTACAACTAAGATTGATAATGCCATTCCTTCACATTCCCAGTGTGTATGATTTACTTGCTAAATTTCCCACATAGGTGACCAGGCTTATTTTGGGTGAAAAAGACTGGCCAGGCGTGCACTTTGGGTCATGGCAACAATGTTCATTTGAGTCCATAAATTGTAGTGCTTTGTGTGCGTGCGCGCGCACACGATACATGCTGATTTGCTTCCCTTGTAATAGAAGCCACTGCTTTGTCTCATCCCCACCCCAAGCCCTATCAACTGCTCCCCAACCTGGAAGAATAAGTTGGTCCCCCTCAATGGCTAGGAATTTGTGAAATAAAGACCCTAATGGTGTGTACTTTTGGAGAGTATTAGCATTACGTGACCACCATTACCAAACCAAATACAAACCACATTAGAATATTACAAAGACATTAAATCAGCAACTGCTTGCTTACCTATGCTTCTTCCACCAAAAGAGGTGGGGAGGTTAAGTCCTAGAGGTCCCAAGTAGACATGGACCACCATAAATTGCTACACATGTTATTAGGTGTTCAATATTCATTGAGTGAGGCCTAGAGAAGAAAAATAAAATTATTCTATTTTAGTGGCCTTGCAAGAATTTGGCATTAATTCATTGAGGGTTGTGTCAAGTTGAAATCTGGTCAAGAGTTTATCTTGGACATTGATCATATTTGATTCATAAGGCCAAACTCAAATAGATGGGATAAGATTTGTTGATTCTGGTTTGTGCATATTAACGGTTTTAATAATCCTAAAAGGCTTTCTTTTTTCAATTATAAAATTTATGGATTTCACCTCCATTGCATAACCTCAACTGCCATCTGCCATCAGCCACTACATTGGTGCTGCGGCCACCACCACATAACACCATTACCATTGACACAATCACCTCCATCATCAATACCACCGCTGCCTTGTGTGCATGTGTCATATTTGCTAGTCTGTCTTTCTTACCATTTTTTTGGCTGGATACTCTCTCTCTCTCTCCCACCCCCCTTCTCTCTTTTTTATTTTTGGCTGGATACATTGAATTTGCTTTAGATTTTTATGCTGGTAATGTGAGTGTGCAAGTTCAGAAAACTTTTAAAGCCAGAGATGTAATTTGTCACAGAAATTAGTTTTCTAATGATTTACTAAGAACATTTTTCCCTTGTCAAGACAGTCACAATCTCTTCCTAAAACAGGTTTAAAAAGTATCTGTGAGAAATTACTGAGCCCATAGCACAAACCAAGTATGGCCGAATGGTCATTTACTTGTGTTATCCAGGTGAGTGTGACTTGTAAGAAGTTGTGAAGGAGTTGGATATTGTCAATGTCTGGGTCCCTGTAATTACGCATATAGTTGTCACATAGAGGAACTGACAGTGGCCTTGGAGGCTCGAACATGCACTGAGACACCAGCCGATAAATTTCTATCATCATTTTATTCATATTAGAAAAAAGTGTTGTAATTGCTATCAGTGTTTCGGTGGATTTTATTATTTAGTAATAGCATCATCATTGAGTGACATAGGCAATTGATAGCGTAACCCTGATGATCAAATAGTTAAACGTAAGCCATATGACCTCAGCTCACCATTAACTTAAACAAATATTTAAGTAATCAAATAATCTGTCAGAGAAACATAGACTGCTATATGATCTCACCTTTAATTATATCTCTTACACATGCTGAAATAGAATAAGTCCTTTTTGAATCCATATCTAACCTAGTGGAATCTATTGTTCTTTAATATTTTCCTTTTCTGTTAGTTATATAACTAAACAACCACCTAAACATGATGAGGAATTAGGCAAACGTAATCACATGACGTCACCCCTGAACCTCGTTTAGTGACAAAGACAAATAAAGAAATCACAAATTATACACAAAAATAAATAAATAAATAAATAGACCTACTAAAGAGTAAAGACATCACCTTCACCTTTTTATATTGCACCATGTGAGGTTTCTTCTACACATTAGAATAATTCCCATTCATTAGATTTTCCACCCAATATAAATGCTAGAGAGAGATCAATGTTAAAACTCACACTAAGCTAGACTATGGAAGAAGACCGTAAGGGAAAGTTCAAAGAAGTGAAGGAAGGACCGCACCAGAAAAAGGAAGAGAAGGAAGGAGAAGTTCGATATAGAGGAGTTCGAAGGCGGCCATGGGGAAAATTTGCATCAGAGATTCGAGACTCGACAAGGCAAGGTGCTCGCTTGTGGCTTGGGACATTTGCTACGGCAGAAGAGGCAGCACGAGCTTATGATCGAGCTGCTTTTGCTATGCGGGGTACCTTAGCCATTCTCAACTTCCCACATGAACATGGTCTGCAAAATGTCTCTTCTCCTCCTTGTTCTTCATCATCGTCCTCATCATCATCCTCACCATTGATGGTTGATAATGTGGAGAAGACTAGCGTAGAGCGTGGGAAGGAAGTTTTCGAATTTGAGTGTCTAGATGACAAATTATTAGAGGAACTTCTCGAGTGCGAGGAAGAGAAAACCAAGAATGAATGAAAATTACCCACTTTTCCCTTTTTTAATTATTCACAAATATATATATTTCTTAATTTCTAGTAGATTTAAGTCGAGAAATAATATTATGATGTGTTCTTCTCCCTATCATTTGGTATAATAAAAAAATTCGAGAAATTAACAAGAGGATGGGTGACTTTATTATCTCATTTCCATATTTTGTTGTTGTATTTGACCTCTTTGGAGATTAATCTATCGTAAATCTCGACTACTAAGAATTGTTAATTGCATTATCAAATTAGAGCTTTCAGGAGTACTATCTTAATATATATATTATTATATGATTATTATTATTATTAGACTAGTTATTGACTTTCTATTACTAGCCATTTAACTGTCAATGAACTGTATTTTGTGACCCTGTAGGCCTGTAAGTCTTGGTAAGTTGACCACGTTTTCTTGTTTCTCAGGTGCCTCATTTGTGGCCGTTTATTTTTATTATTAATTATTATTATTATTTTATCTTAGGGCCTCAGCTATGATTTTCTATTACTACACCACCATTAGTGGGGGTCTTCTTTTTCTTTTTTGATTAGCAGTATAATAAGCAGTGATCAGCAACTTAAACATGGTGAGGAAATAGGGAAACTAAGCACTATGAAATCATAGGCGGAAAAAATGGGTATCGATGTACCGAGTAATGATTTAGTCAGCTACTGCCTACTGCTGACTTAGATCTAAGTCAGCAAAGCACTTATGGGCATTGGATCATCTCATCACTTAAAAAAGCCCCCATTCATGAAATGATCCAACGGTCTTAAGTCTTAGCTAACTTAGATCTAAATTAGCAGTAGGCAGTAGCTGACTAAATCATTACTCAGTGATGAGATGATCCAATGCCCATAAGTGCTTAGCTGACTTAGATTTAAATCAGCAGTGGGTAGTAACTGACTAAATCATTTCAATCGATGTACTTTCATGTGTTTGAACTCAAAGATACATGCCACTAGACAAGAGACTTTGGAAATGAAATACTTGAACATATGAAAATTGGAGCAAGAGGTTTTTTCTTGTTCAAGTAAATTGTAGTGCATTTGTCTCTGTTTGACATAAAAGAAAAAATTGGTCCCCCACAATGGGCTAGAAAATTGTGAAAGAATAGAGTAATAGCACCATGCCACCGGCAGTACCAAACCAAAAACAAAATCCATTACAATATTACAACAACATTGAATTAGCAACTACTTGCTTACCTGTACTTTTTTGGACCTTGCTACCCCCACAAAATAATAATAATAAGAAAATAAAATAAAGAAGTCCTAGAGGTCTCAACTAGACTTTGGACCACCATAAATTTCAATTTAGTTTCTTTTACTTTGTAGCGAATTTGAACAAGTTTTCTATTGACAAAGATATATATTCTTGTTTAATTCCCTATCAGAAACAAGTTTAGTAGTTCTAACCTTCCGATGATTTGATTACATCTTAATTACTATCACTAATCATCATCATCAACATCATCAAGTGACATAACCTAGATGATCGAATAGCTAAAACGTAAGCATATACATCGTACTATTACTAATCATCATCATATATCATCATCAAGTGACATAACCTAGATGATCAAATAGTTAAAACGTTAGCCATATGATCGACCTCACCAACCTGGTCATTAATTAACTTCAGATTAAACTATAAATCAGATGAGCTGTGCCATAAACGTAAGCTGTATGATCTCATGGTTGATTATCTCTTCCACATGCCTAATTTAGAACCAGTGATCATTTTCATCTTGCTATCGAATCTAGTGGGCGATTATTTCTTAATAATATTTTCTACTTATCTTAATTTTATGACTAATCATCGGCCTAGACATGATGATGAATTAGGCAAACGTAACCTTAATGACCTCACCATCAACTTAATTTAGGGACAAAGACAAGCATAAAACAAAAAAATAAAATCACAAAACTATATTATAGAGAGAGAAAGTGAACCTAGCTCTAAAGATCTATATCACTTCCATCTTTTTATATTGCCCCATGGAAGAAAGGTCCCTTTAGTACCTTATTTTTGTACCAATATAAATCGGCAAGAGAGAAGTTGAATTGGGTATTCATAATTCAGCTGGATCATGGAAGAAAACGGCAAAAGAAAGGTGAAGGAAGAGAGAGAAAAAGGAGAGGTTCGATATAGAGGAGTGAGAAAGAGGCCGTGGGGAAAATTTGCAGCGGAGATACGTGACTCGACTAGGCGTGGCGCCCGGTTGTGGCTTGGCACATTTACTACAGCAGAAGAGGCTGCAAGAGCTTATGATCGTTCAGCTTATGCCATGCGTGGTTCCTTTGCCATTCTTAACTTCCCCCATGAACATGGTTTGCCAAATGTCTCTTCTCCTCCTTCTCGCTCTTCTCCGTCGACATCATCATCGTCGTCGTCATCATCGTCGTCATTAATATCACTACAGTGTGAGAATGAGAATATTGTGGAGAAAATAAGTACGACGAGTGGGAGAGAAGTTTTCGAATTCGAGTACTTGGATGACAAGTTGTTGGAAGAACTTCTTGGTTTTGAGGAGGAGAAAACCAAGATTAATGAGTGAAATGTTTTTTTTTTTTTTTTTCCTTGGTAAGAAATGAGTGAAATAAAATCATATATAGCTGAGAAACTTATATATTTTCCTTATATTTTCATACAATTAATAAGATCAAAAGCAAATTTGTCTAACTTTGTAGAAGTAATTTTGTTTTATTTTTCATATCTCACCATAAAGGACCTATCTCAAGTAAAAATAAATTAAAAATAAAATAAAATCTTTGTCCAATTTTTCTATATCCTTTTCTAATAAATAGATTATCCTTGTGCAATTTTATTTTTTATTTTTTTTAATTATATCGTATAGAATTGAACAGATACAAAGTTAATTGGGGAGTTTGAAATGAATTTCTAATTGGTAATAGTATAATTTTTACTCTCGAACTAATTATAACTTCATTAGTAATTTGGAAAAATTATTGAGAGAATTCTAAAAAATTTTTTTAGGAAAAATTAATTACAGTTTGACCCCCTCAACTATCACTACAGATTTTACATTTCGTATCCCAATAATTTTAATTGCAACACATTGATCCTCTATAATTTTAATTTGTGCTATTTTGTACCCTTTTGTCGGTAGTCTTTTTTTTTTTTTTTTTTTTTTTTTTTTTTCTTTTAACTGAAAAATTGTATTAGACTTGTTATTATTTTATACAATATTTATACTAGTTTGCTAATGTGAAGTTTCATTATTTTTCTCAATATATTTTATTTATTATGAATTTTATTTACTGTATGGAAAAAATAATTCATAAAAATTAAGATATATTGAAAAAAATCATGAAACTTCACCGACATGGTTATAGATACATTACCAATCTAAGATAAATACTGCATTAAAAAAAAAAAAAAAAACAAGAGTGACCATTATTCTATCAAAAAATAAATAATTAACTGATAGAATGATGTAAAGTGTCACAAATCAAAACTATAAAGGATCAATGTGTTGAAGTCACAAATCAAAACTAACTGTCAAAAAATAATTTTAGTCGAAGAAGAACCTCTTTGTATGGTCAACATGGGGAAGACATGTGCTATGGGAGCTGGTCGTAAGTTGAAGTCCCACCGTAGAAAGCAAAGGTTGGCAGACAAAGTGTATAAAAAGTCCCACCTTGGGAATGAATGGAAGAAACCATTTGCTGGTTCATACATTCTCAATGAAATTGGATGATATGGTAATCCTTACTTCAGGGCCGGCCTCGAGGTTTGGGAGGCTCAAAGCAAACTCTAAAACTGGGGCCCTATTAGGTATTGACAAAAAAAAAAAAAAAAAAAAAAAAAACCCTACAAATTTTGGATGCAAAAGAGAGAGGGCTCAGAAGTCAGAAGTGAGGTCAGGAAGGGGTTTTGAAAATTTTCAAAACAAATGAACCCCCGTGAGCGATGTTAGAGGTAAAATAAAGACAAAAAAATAAAGGGCCCAAATATATTTTTTTTAGTGAGAAATGAGACAAAAGGGCCCACAATTTTTTTTT
>JAESVK010001040.1:5397-22423 GCA_017140935.1 Hamamelis virginiana
GCTGAATCAAGATACAGGCGAGCTGAAACATAGCTGAATCGAGATAGTGAAATATCTCATTTGAGGCGGTTCAGCCAACAAGCAATCCTTGTCCCCTAGCCTTAAAGGCTTGGTCTTCCCAATAAAGCCTGTCTGACCAAGCTTTATTGGGGGAAGGGAGCCTTATCTCTTGAGTGAAGCTCAAACAAAGGTGCTGAGGCGGTGGAAAAGGGAGTGGCCACGCGTCAGCCTTGGGAAGCCTCCTTAATGTAATTGGGTGTGTATTTTTGGGCTCCCACAAAGACCATTCAAAGAACTGCATCCCTTTCTTGCTAAAGAATCAACAGTTCTTTTCCCTATGGGCATGAGTTAGAGATATTGTCCTGAATAGCAGTGGTAGCAGCTGATTTGACAAAGATCTACACCTACTCATCAACCACCTAGATGTTTTCACCTAATTGTTTGAGGGGGATCTAAACGTCCTCCATAAGGAGGCAACAGGAATCCGGTTGACATTTTCTTGTTCTACCATGCTAATTTGTACATACTTATTTGAATTTTTGCTTTAATTGTTGGATTACTGTAATTTTTTTTTACAGACATGACATATATAAGAAGATTATTTAATCTTATCATCGATTTTTCAAATTAAATACCTGTCCAGGTGAAAAGTGGACCTTAAATTAAGTTTAAATTAAGTTTAAGGTCCGGACCTTAATGGATCATTTCCCTTTCTACAAGTACTTCCTCATCATTTTCAGGCCACATATATTTATGGCATTATTCAGCCTATAAATTTTACTTGTTCAATTCCGAAATTGATGAAAATAGCTGTACGAGACAATTGAGATTGTGCTAATTTTCTATATATTCATAGGAATGCAGTGTTAAATTAACTCCGACATATATTTAAGGTTCGTTTGCATTAATTTTTCTTAAAATCACTTTTGGAGCTTATAATTGAAAATTTTAATTGATTTAAGAGATGGAGTGATAATCATTTTTAGGCAACTTGATAATCACTTTTAGACAACTTGAAGGACAATAAGATAGATGGCAAAATTTTTATACTAGAAGTAATAATGAAAAAAGTTAGGGAACTTTCTCGATTTGAACATAATTATAAAGAAATTTGAGAAGAAATAGTCCTCAAATCCAAAAGTGATTTTAAAAAAGTTAACACAAACGGGCCCTTAGTATTCTTACAGTTCTCAACCAATTTTTTTGACTATATACACTTGAAAGTGTATTAATTTACAGTTCTCGACCAGTATTCTTAATTGGTTCTTTGGTTCATATTCAGGGGGCTTTGATTTTGTGTCATTGCATTACAAGGAGCATTAATTTAGCGAGTCTGAATCCTCTGCTTAGGCTTAGATATGCTTGGGTGATGTGTCATGATTTGGATGCTCTATTTTTCACTTGAATGATGTGCAGATGATTCAGATCATTACACATCACCTAGGCACCAAGAAAACCCAAGTTGAGTATCCTCTTTCTAATTTAGCACCCATGTGTAGTGGAACGCTCACCAATAATGCCATGCCAGTTTTTCAGTTTTTCCATCAAAAAATACCCAAAAATTAGGGGACTGTTTGGAACCCACAAAATCGGTTCTACGGGATAATAAATTGAGAGAGAGAGAGGTAGCATTGAAAGTCAAAAAGATGCAAATGCATTACTCAGACCCATCACCATCACCTCTACTGTAGCTGATATAAATGTTTGCTAACCTCCACCAAAGACCCCGTCCACTCACTCTCTCTCTCTCTCTCTCTCTCTCTCTGGGCATTTACGTCTTCCGCACTTTTCTCTCTCACTGTAGCTGCCCTTTCCTCCAGTCGTTGTACTGCAAAAGTGAAAGACCTTGGCCCTTTCCCTACTTCAGCTTCAAAGTCTACAAAGAGAGGAAAATACACATATTTAGATGGAGAGAGAGAGAAAGTGAATTTGCTTTTCTTTTAGTCGCTGTCCGGCCATTTGCTTCTCCCTTGCTGAAATGAATTCATATTTTCTTTTTGGTTATGTCAAAGTTAATTATATATACGTCTGGTAGGTTCCTTGCATTTTCAGTACATTAATTTCAATTCTAGACTAGAAAGTGAGATTATTAATGCAGGCAGCCAACTTGCATTAACTTCTATATAACTTGTATTTATATATCCTCAAGAATATTCCTAGTGTAATGAACTTCTATTTCTTGATTATTATTATTATTATTATTTGGGTTTAATCTTCAGATCTGTCATTAATTTCCTTGCCATTGAATCTGGTAGATATAGGAACTTAACAAATTAATATCTTCATTTAACTTTTCTTCCTTTTAGGATTTTATGAAAGAGCTAGGTAGTTAAGAAAGAAATGGATGCAGGAAATGTGAAACATTAAAGGCCGGATTTGTTAGTTTTCTTAGAGTAACAATTTGGATTTCAAAATTTCACTTGATTTAAGAGATGTGGTGATCAACGCTTTTGATGGTTGACAAAATTTTCATACTAGAAGTGATTGTCACAAATGTCAGGAAGCCCAAACTTTTGCCATAATCACTTAATTCTAGTATGAAAATTTTGATATTTGAAGACATAGTTTGAATATCATTCTAAAAGGATATTGAAGAGAGATAATTCTTTAAAAGTGATTTTAGAAAAAAATTAACACAAACGGGATCTAAGAATCTGCATGGAAAATGTCACATTAGAACAATTCAGGAATTATAATTTGAGAAGCCTAGCTAGAAACAAAACTTTCATACTAGAAATGATTGTCGCCAATGTCAGGAAGCCCAAACTTTTGCCATAATAACTTAATTCTAGTATGAAAATTTTGATATTTGAAGACATAGTTTGAATATCATTCTAAAAGGATATTGAAGAGAGAGAATTCTTTAAAAGTGATTTTAGAAAAAAAATTAACACAAACAGGAGCTAAGAATCTGCATGGAAAATGTCACACTAGAACAGTTCAGGAATTATAATTTGAGAAGCCTAGCTAGAAACAAGTCTATTACACACAGCATATATCTACAACCTTTGGAGGCAAAACTTCATGTTAGGCATTTTTTGCTTTTCCAAATCCAAAAAATTACTAGAGTTCCATTTATTTGCACAGGGAGTAGAAAAAGAAAAGAAACTAAAATATCGGTAATCTTGGATTCTCATTGCTTGAGGCCGTGGAATGCTCAACTAAGCCTAATTTATGCTACTAAATTTACTAGATTTCAAAGATATCATTAGACCATGCGAGAATAAAGATTGGTGATCGATGGAACGATCTTCAAACTTGTGTGATGCCGACGGTGCTGAGATTGCGTAGAGAAGAGACCAGATCAGCGAAGGATGGATGGAAGACGTACGCCCGTCTAGCTCCTAGGGTTTCGGTTCCTTTCGCTAATGTCGGGAGAGATAGAGAGAGGCAGTGTGGAAGGACTGGGGTTGCTGGGCTTAGGGTTTCAATATGGGGAAGGAGTGAGAGAGAGCATATGGGCAGGAGAGAGTCGAAGAGTGGCGCCAGATCCAATTCACAAAATGCCATTGTTTGCATAAAACCAATTTTTGTTTTAAGTTTGAACATAAATCAAACTAAAGCCTTAGCAACCGAATTTTACTGTGGCTATAGACTTATAATTAGCCACTGATAATTATCATGCCTATACTTAATAGTTAATTATATTTAAATAATTAGAACCACTAGGGATGGAAATTACTGTCACTATAATTTTTAGATTTAACTATGGAAATTACCATGCCTATAGTTCATAATATTTAAAAAATTAAAATAATTAGGGATGGAAATTACAATATCTACTATCATTAGATTTAGCGATGGTAATTATAGTCACTAAAAAGTAAATAGTGACATAACATTTAGTGAAAGATAATTTTTTCAACATTAAAACAAAAAAATTAGAGTTTTGGCAATGGAAAATTAGCGATGGAAATATTACTGTCCCTAAAAATATGTTTCAGCGACACTTTTAGTTTCCATCCCTAAATTACCGTGACTAAAAACCTATTTTCTTGTAGTGACAATAGATGCATTTGAAAATGCTTTCATCTTAGTTGCTCTATGCAGGGAAGGAAGCAACCAATACAAAATGCTTTCATATTTCAGGAAAATTATAATAAAAGGACAAAAATGTCATTAAAAAACATCAATACCTAAAACCAAATGCTTAATGTCCTTAATGGTATATCATTGTCCTTAATGCACGGTATATTTCTGGAAAGTGAGGGACTTTTAGATAATTTTCCCTAATATTAAACCTAAAAATTTTCCAACTCACTTGGAGCATAAATATACTTTAAGTAGTACCTACTATATATATATATATGGGACAGGTTCCCCTTACACCCTATTTTGACACCTATGTTTACACCCCGTTTTCAATTATCGTTGTAGATCGAATATTTTGAGAAACCAACCGTTAGATTAGATACTTATCTTATGTTTGTCATGTATGAAAAAAATCGGATTGATCCAACAGTTAGTTTTTGAAAAATATCATTTTGAAGAACTATTAGTTTTTTTATTAATTAAAAACATAACAATTTTTTATAGTGACATTTCTTAAAATCTAACCGTTGGATTACTATGATTTTTGGTATACATGATATGCATAAGAAAGGTATTGGATCCAACGGTTAGTTCGTCAAAATATTTATCATAGATAGTGTTTTAAAAACGAGGTGTAAACATAGGTGTCAAAATAGGGTGTAAGAGGAACTTGACCCTATATATATATATATAGGAACGAAGCCACATACCATTGAGGGGTGGATGTTGCCCCCCTCAATTTTTTTTAAACCCCATTCATTGCTCACATGCCTTGATGTGAGCAATTTTTTTTGTTGCCCCCCCCCCCAAATTTTTTTTAAAACCAAAATTTTTTTATTAAAAGAATGGTATTTGATAATGTTGATAAGAGCATCCCTAATGGTATGCCATTTGAGTTGTCATTGCCAAAATTTGGCACTCAAATGAGTTGCTCTAATGATGTACCATTTAGGGTGACAAATTTTGGCAATGACACATAGGGCTGCCAAATTTGACACCTCAAATGGCAAATGTCATTTGTGCCAAGTCATATTTTCCCTTTGAAAAGTAAGAAATGCAAAAATATAACATCAATACATTATATTGGAGCACAATTATTACAATTTTTTACAATTTTAAAATATAAATGTATTGAATTAAAAATTAATTCAATATATTGGAGCACTCAAATGAGTTGCTCTAAAGAAGCCATCGAGGACAAATGTAAATGTATTGAATTAAAATATTGTTTATCAAATACCAATGGATCATAATTTATTACAATTTTTTTTCTACCTCAAACTAACATGATGAAAAAAATGAATAAACCATTCTCGATTTAATTGGGATAAACTATTAGTTTACTAAAAATTAATTGAAGTTCGCCCCCGACCAACTTCTGGCTATGTCCCTCTACATATATTAAACTTCTAGTATTTTCATCCAAGTAAAAATACTAATTCAAATTTGGTAAATTTTTTCGATTCATTAAGAATCAAATAATCTGGGAACTAATCCAATTACTCTTATTTGATTTTTATAGATTTTATAAAATTTTAAAATTTTATTAGCATAAAAAAAAAATCATACTAAAAAAGTCAAAATAGGGTGAGGTTGTATGGCAGGCCTCAGGATGGGCCTTCACTAAGCCTAAAAAATTTCTAGGCCCCTTAATTGCAAGCCGAACAGTATCTTCATGGGTCTTTATCAATTTTATAAATTTTTAAAAATGATGATGATAGCAAATCACAACAGTAGCTAAATTAGCTATTCTCTAAGTGAGGGTATATGGTAGCTTACCTTGTATCATCATCACCTTCATTTGGAACAAGCCCTTTATATGTGGCCGATTTTCATGTTTCCTTCTCTCTAGATTTTCTCTTTCTTTGTTTCCATGAAATCAATAAATTCTTGAACCATAATTTATCTAAAATCAAGTGTATTATCAAGACTCAGATCGTATATATATAAAGACGAACCCGAACACAATCCAGCATAAATTTATTGGAGATTGCAATTCATAATTATTAAATACAAAGTATTTTATGTTGGTTCATGTATTAGAATTAATGTGGTTCATGTATTTGGTCTAAGATATTGAAGAGTGATATAACGAGAAGTCATCTAAGAACATGTATATAAAAGTCTATATAAAGGGGAGTACCCCACATGCAGCCCAAATAAAAAAAAAAATTGACTTAATGTTAAGCTAGGCATTTATTTTTTGGGATATTTGATGGCAATACGGAAAATAAATTGACTTAATGTTAGGAAGTGTTTGGTGTAGCTTCCTAGAATACAAAGTCATTTGTGAAAAAATGATTTTTAGGATGAACTTTCTAAAAAGTCATTTAGGTAAAGGATATTATTGTTTGGCACTTGTATATTTAAAGTACTTCCGTATCAAAAAGTATGGAAGATATGCTTTCACCAAACGTGGGTTTTCAAAAACTAAATTTTCTACTTTCTCCTAAATGGACTTCTCAACAATTGATTTTTCATAAAAATTTATTAATTTTTATGAATTCATATAATATAATTTTTTTTTTTAGAATGAATTTTAAGGTTAGAAAGTCCATTTGGAGTCTCCAAAAAGTTGCGTCAAACACCATCTTAATTGGTTTTCAACTTAATTCTCTTCTTTGTGTGTATATATGCACAATTTTTTTTTTTTCTTTTTTAATAACACAAGCATTACATGGATTTACCCTAGCCCAAGATAATTTGAAATCCTAGCTCTGCCCCTGCGCACATATAATGTAACGATCCAAGAGGACAACAAGAAGAAATAAAAGTATGTTTGATAGTCTCTCGTATGTTTGTGTAAGAGCTCTGTACGGCCCTTAAGGCGTACATCTCCCAAGCACCTTAAGAATATATCTATGTTTATGTTTGTGTCTACCACACAAATTAAATAAAGTGATAGTATACTTCCGATGCGCAATCCCCAACAAAGCACTGTCACATCATGACCAAAAATGAACCATGAAGCTCACTGTGGACTTGTATGTTATGGCCAAACTCTTTTTTGGAAAATCTGGGGTATAGATAAATTAAGAGTCAATTGCATCACTACTGAACAAATTAAAATGCCACCGGCATCATTATCCAAAAGGCGAGACATAAAATCAGGGGATTAACAAAAATATCAAGACCAAACTTGAGCTTTAACTCAATGGTTCGTATCTCTTTCTATATGGGATGAGGTTCATGGTCAGTGGCGGAACCAAGATTTTATCTTTGCCGGGGGGGGGCAAAGCATAGGTTGGTATACGCACCATACTTAATGTAAATTCGTCGAATTTCATTACGTTGATTGACATCATAATTCCATATTTGCAGACGCAATCCTAGGTCGCGTTGATTGACATCATAATTCCATACTTACCATACAATAATATATATATACACAGAGCTACTAATTTCAGGTAACCTCTTGTAGAGCCAAGTACTAGCCATGTTTTTTTCTAAGGGTCATTTTGAAGGATTTTGAGTCTGTTCTTTTCAGGATAGCCTAAGTTACTTATTTAATTTTTGAGTACGTTATTTCCCAACCATCTCAGTCAATTTAAAATTTTTGGTATTTTAATAAGTTTTGCAATTTCTTGTCGTAGTAGCAAATGAATTCTTTCCTTCATTAAATAAGGTTATATTGGAAAAACTGAATTAGTTCATTGTCCTCAAAGAATATTATTGCGAAGAGTTTTCTCTTTAGTTCTCTCTTTAGTTCCTTGTGGATTCAAGAAACCCTTATAGGTGGATTCAAGAAATCCCGCTGGAATTTAGAGTTTATCACAATTTTATTTTTTTAGCCTACTGATACATAGAAGCTAATCCTTTCCCCCAAATTCTTAATTCTAACAAATGAGTGCTGATATACTTCCACATGCTTGAACCCGGCATCTCTTGCCTGCCAGCGAAATACATGCCATTATGCCAACAGGCCATCTGTATATACTTGTGTCCTTGAAACACATTTCAAATCTAAATCTGTGGATCTCTGCTTACCCAATGAATCCTAAACTGATCGATGCTATACGTTACATTGTAAATTTAGACTTGCATTATTATTTGATCAAAGATGTACTAGGGGTATGTAATAGAAGTGATACAATAGTTAATGGTTTCTCAAGAGAACAAACGAGTGAAAGTAAACACTGCAGAGTTTGTAAAGGTGGGTAGCCTTAGCACATTGAACTGCTGGGAAAAGGACATGGAGGCTTAGAAACCTCAGCAACTCCTTCAAGCATCTGTGTAACCTTCTTCATTGTAGGCCTCAAAGAAGGATCCTCCTGAATAAACCAAATCGCCACCATCACTAGCCTTTCCAGCCGCCTCATGTCATTTCTTGCCTTCTTATCATTCTCCACAAGCTTATCTAATCTTTGGCTTTCATAGCAGTCATAAACCCAATCAGTAAGTATTGCTTCCTCTTCATTCTCCCTCCATTTCGATACTTTTCCTGCAACAAATGATCTCTAGCAACAAGACCCCATAACTATAAACATCCAATTCAGCTGTAATTGCCACATATCCTTTCGTCCCTCTAATTTCTGTATGAGTTCGAGTTTGGTCACTCATCATAAGCTTTGCCAACCCAAAGTCCAAAATCCTTTCTGTGAATGAATCATCCAGGAGTATATTTTGTTGCTTAATATCACAATGAATGATCTTTTCACTACACTCCTCGTGCAAGTACAAGAGCCCTCTCGCAATCCCACATGCCATTTCCATTCGTTTGTTCCAATCCGGCCTTGAAATTCCAAAGAGGAAGTTAGCCAATGTGCCATTGCTCATGAACTCAAAAACCAAAAGCTTGTGAGGCCCTTCATTGCAGAATCCAAGAAATCTGACTAAATTCTTGTGATTGGTCTGGGCTATGGCGCTCGCTTCTGTTTTGAATTCCTTCTCATTATCTTCCACGAACTTGTCTAACTTCTTTACAGTGACAGCATTTCTTGAACTTGATAAGTAAAGGAGTGGATGTTTGTTTGTGCCTTACTACAGTGCCAAAAGATCCCCTCCCAATTTCTTCCCTGAACCCATTTGTGGCTTCTTCGAGGTCTTCATAAGTAAAGGAGCGCATGTTTGTTTGCAGAATACTTGGCACTCTAGTAAGTTTCTGTTTTCTCTGTTCTGAGCAGAAGCAGAAGGCAACTAGAGAAATTGCTATTACAAATAAGAAGTTGAGAAATACTGAGCTACCTAAAAGAAGTGATCCTGTCAGAATGAGGCCTGATTGATCATTCTTCCCTTTTTAATACGTTCGCCTGAAGAAACATCAAATTTTGGTACTTTGATTAGAGCCTTCCCATAAGGAAACTGGTCCATGGTCGAGGTCAAGATTGGCATTTTCTTCTTCCAACAGCTGTCTTCTCTAATGATAGCAACCAAACAAGAGCAATCATAAAGGCAAGATTTACTGCATTCAACTTCATTTGATGGCTTCAAATGTTCATAGCTCGAAAAATATGATCCAAAAGTGCCATTCGACACAATCATTTCATATAAGTCTTCCATCCTTGAAGACCCACCAAATTGGTCACATTTTTGTACTTTGTCTTGCTTGCAATCACTGAACGTGACAGTTGCATCCAATAAGGAAAACCCGGCAAGGCACTCCCAAATTGGCCTACGGTTTGAATCAACAGAGCAGTAGCTGTTAAACTTACAAGCCCCACTGCCCAAATCTCCTTGAATCTCAGAGCAAATGTTCTCTGGTTCAGTCCAGACAGGGAACCAGGAATGGATCCATTCCCCATGTGTTGGAGCCTTGGGGTGAGCACATTGTGCAAAAACCCCATCAAATTTAAGCGTTGCTCAGAAATAGTAATCTCTTGCAGAGACTATATTGGCTGGTGTCAGAGTTACTCTGCTTCCATTCCTTTGAACGATATTGAGATAACCCGACTCATTAA
The DNA here is from genome assembly GCA_017140935.1 of Hamamelis virginiana. Classification (NCBI taxonomy): domain Eukaryota; kingdom Viridiplantae; phylum Streptophyta; class Magnoliopsida; order Saxifragales; family Hamamelidaceae; genus Hamamelis; species Hamamelis virginiana. The sequence continues at coordinate 15,327 of JAESVK010001040.1, forward strand.
AAACCAGTTGGATGCCATCTGAAGTGAAGCTTCGATAGTAAGGGATATATGGAAGTTCTGTTGGGAACCCATTTGGATAAAGCACGAGAGTTTTGTGAAAATGCTATCATTTGTGAGCTTTGGATCCTTCTGGTGCTGGCTTATCTCCATTTGCATACCAAACAAGAGTTTTGTCTGGTATTTTATCAAACCAGATGGCAAGCAAGAAGAGATTTTGATTTTCAAGGTGGTGAAATCCAAAGGCAAAATCACCAGTAGGCGATTTCCCTGATGAAGAGTTATTGGAGGCGACAAGGGATGATTCCAAACTAATGTTATTTTGAGTTTGAGCAACTGCTACATCAATATTTGGTAGAACAAAAAGAAGAAAGAAACCCAGATGGTGAACAATTGGAAAACCACTGCCAGCCACTGAATTAATTTGATAAGCAAAGGAGCGGATGCTTCCAGCATGAATTTATTGGAGATTGTAATTCATAATTATTAACTACAAAGTATTTTATGTTGGTTCATGTATTAGAATTAACGTGGTTCATGTATTTGGTCTAAGATATTGAAGAGTTATATAACGAGAAGTCATCTAAGAATATGTATGTAAGGGTATATAAAGGGCAGTACCCCACATACAGTGGCGGGGCTGAAGAGGGGTGCTGCTACCTGGGCTATAGCCCAGGGTAACTGAGTCCAAATAAAAAAAAAAATTACTTCTATGTTTAGCCCAGTGAATCCTTCCTGCTACATGGTAAGCTAGGCATTTATTTTTTGGGATATTTGATGGCAATACGAAAAATAAATTGACTTAATGTTAGGAAGTGTTTGGTGTAGCTTCCTAGAATACAAAGTCATTTGTGAAAAAATGATTTTTAGGATGAACTTTCTAGGGTGAAAGATATTGTTTGGCAATTGTATATTTAAAGTACTTTTGTATCAAAAAGTATGGAAGATGTGCTTTCACCAGAGGTGGGTTTTCAAAAACTAAATTTTATACCTTCTCCTAAATGGACTTCTCAACAATTGATTTTTCATAAAAATCTATTAATTTTTATGAATTCATATAATATTTTTTTTTTCTAGAATGATTTTTAAGGTTAGGAAGTCCATTTGGAGTCTCCCAAAAGTTACGTCAAACACCATCTTAATTGGTTTTCAACTTAATTCTCTTCTTACATACACACATTTTTTTTTTTAATAACACAAGCATTACATGGATTTAACCTAGCCCAAGATAATTTGAAATTCTGGCTCTGCCCCTGCCCACATATAATGTAACAATCCAAGTGGACAACAAGAAAAAATAAAAGTAAGTTTGATAGTCTCTCGTATGTTTGTGTAAGAGCTCTGTACGGCTCTTAAGGCATACATCTCCCGAGCACCTTAGGAATATATCTATGTTTATGTTTGTCTACCACACAAATTAAATAAAGTGATAGTATACTTCCGATGTGCAATCCCCAACAAAGCACTATCACATCATGACCAAAAATGAACCATGAAGCTCACTGTGGACTTGTATGTTTTGGCCAAACTCTTTTTTGGAAAATCTGGAGTATAGATAAATTAAGAGTCAATTACATCACTATTGAACAAATTAAAATGCCACCGGCATCATAATCCAAAAGGCAAGACATAAAATCAGGGGATTAACAAAAATATCAAGACCAAACTTGAGCTTTAACTCAATGGTTCGTATCTCTTCCTGTATGGGACGAGGTTCATGGTCAGTGACGGAACCAGGATTTTAACTTGGGGGGGCAAAGCATAGGTTGGTATGCACCATACTAAATGTAAATTCGTCGAATTTCATTGCGTTGATTGACATCATAATTCCATATTCGCAGACACAATCCTAGATCGTGACATCATAATTTCATTTGCTTATTTAATTTTTGAGTTATTTCCCAACCATCTTAGTCAATTTAAAATATTTGGTATTTTAACTAGTTTTGCAATTTATTGTCGTAGTTGCAAAAGGATTCTTTCCTTTATTAAATAAGGTTGTATTGGAAGAACATAATTAGTTTATTGTCTTCGAAGAATATTATTGCAAAGAGTTTTCTCTTTAGTTCTCTCTTTAGTTCCTTGTGGATTCAAGAAATCCTGCTCGAATTTAGAGTTTATCATTAATTTGTGCCTTCAAGGCTTAAACCATTATAGACAAAAACACGGGACAATTTCATTTTTTTAGCCTAATGATACATAGAAGCTAATCCTTTCCCCCAAATTCCTAATTCTAACAAATGACTGTCGGATACTTCCATGTGCTTGAACCCGGCATCTCTTGCCTGCCAGAGAGATGCATGCCATTAGGCCGACATGCCATCTGTATATACTTGTGTCCTTGAAACACATTTCAAATCTAAATCTGTGCATCTCTGCTTACCACCTAAACTGATCGATGCTATACGTTTGAGTAAATTTAGACTCTTGCATTATTATTTGATCAAAGATGTACTAGCTAGGGGTATGTAATAGAAGTGATACAATAGTTAATGATTTCTCAAGAGAACAAAGGAGTGAAAGTAGACACTGCAGAGTTTGTAAAGGTGGGTAGCCTTAGCACATTGAACTGCTGGGAGAAGGACAAGGAGGCTTAGAAACCTCAGCAACTCCTTCAAGCATCAGTGTAACCTTCTTCATTGTAGGCCTCAAAGAAGGATCCTCCTGAATAAACCAAATTGCCACCATCACTAGCCTTTCCAGCCTCCTCATGTCATTTCTTGCCTTCTTATCACTCTCCACAAGCTAATCTAATCTTTGGCTTTCATAGCAGTCATAAACCCAATCAGTAAGTATCACTTCCTCTTCATTCTCCCTCTCCATTTCGATACTTTTCCTGCAACAAATGATCTCTAGCAACAAGACCCCATAACTATAAACATCCACTTCAGCTGTAATTGCCACATATCCTTTCGTCCCTCTAATTTCTGTATGAGTTCGAGTTTGGTCACTCATCATAAGCTTTGCCAACCCAAAGTCCAAAATCCTTGCTGTGAATGAATCATCCAGGAGTATATTTTGGGGCTTAATATCACAATGAATGATCTTTTCACTAAACTCCTCGTGCAAGTACAAGAGCCCTCTCGCAATCCCACATGCCATTTCCATTCCTTTGTTCCAATCCGGCCTTGAAATTCCAAAGAGGAAGTTAGCCAATGTGCTATTGCTCATGAACTCAAAAACCAAAAGCTTGTGAGGCCCTTCATCGTAGAATCCAAGAAATCTGACTAAATTCTTGTGATGGGTCTTGGCTATGGCGCTCGCTTCTTTGTTTTGAATTCCTTCTCATTATCTTCCATGAACTTGTCTAACTTCTTTACAGCGATAGCATTTCTTGAACTTGATATTGATGACAAGACTCATTTATATACAGTGCCAAAAGATCCTCTCCCAATTTCTTCCCTGAACCCATTTGTGGCTTCTTCGAGGCCTTCATAAGTAAAGGAGCGGGTGTTTGTTTGCAGAATACTTGGCACTCCAGTAAGTTTCTGTTTTCTCTGTTCTGAGCAGAAGCAGAAAGCAACTAGAGAAATTGCTATTACAAATAAAAAGTTGAGAAATACTGAGCTACCTAAAAGAAGGGATCCTGTCAGAATAAGGCCTGTTGATGATTCTTCCCTTTTTAATAGGTTCACCTGAAGAAACATCAAATTTTGGTGCTTTGATTAGAGCCTTCCCATAAGGAAACTGGTCCATGGTCGAGGTCAAGATTGGCATTTTCTTCTTCCGACAGCTGTCTTCTCTAATGATAGCAACCGCGCAAGAGCAACCATACAGGCAAGATTTACTGCATTCAACTTCATTTGATGGCTTCAAATGTTCGTAACTTAAAGAATATGATCGAAAAGTGCGATTCGACACATTCATTTCATATAAGTCTTCCATCCTTGAAGACCCACCAAATTGGTCACATTTTTGTACTTTGTCCTGCTTGCAATCACTGAACTTGTCAGCTGCATCCGATAAGGAAAACCCGGCAAGGCACTCACAAATTGGCCTACGGTTTGAGTCAACAGAGCAGTAGTTGTTAAACCCACAAGCCCCACTGCCCAAACCACCTTGAATCTCAGTGTAAATGTTCTCTGGTTCAGTCCAGACAGGGAACTGGGACTGGATCCATTCCCCATGTGTTGGTGCCTTGGGGTGGGCATATTGTGCAAAAACCCCATCAAAATTAAGCTTTGGCTAGAAATAGTAATCTCTTGCAGAGACTATATATATTGGCTGGTGTCAGAGTTACTCTGCTTCCATTTCTTTGAAAGATATTGAGATAACCCGACTCATTAAATACCAGTTGGATGCCATCTGAAGTGAAGCTTCGATAATAAGGGATATATGGAAGTTCTGTTGGGAACCCAATTGGATAAAGCACAAGATCTCCATTTTCTTGCAATTGGAGTTGAAATCTCCCCTTTGAGTAGTTGCTTTCTCTAAGTGGAGAAGAAAGCTTTTCACCTATTTCCAGCACTTGGGTTGGCAAAATTGTGTTGGCAGGATACCTGAAGCTCTCCCATAAAGCAATAGAATTTCCATTTGAAAGAATGAAGTTACCAGTATTGAGCATGGCAGCGTAATTAACAACCCCATTAATGACCGATTCGGGTTCCCAAATTACTTGGCCTTGTGGTCTTTGAGGGTAAAAAAGCTATCATTTGTGAGCTCAATTTTGGATCCTTCTGGTGCTGGCTTATCTCCATTTGCATACCAACCAAGAGTTTTGTCTGGTATTTTATCAAACCAGATGGCAAGTAAGAAGAGATTTTGATTTTCAAGGTGGTGAAATCCAAAGGCAAATTTACCAGAAGGCGATTTCCATGACGAAGAGTTATTGGAGGCAACAAAGGATGATTCCAAACTGATGTTACTTTGGGTTTGAGCAACTGCTACATCAATATTTGGTGGAACAAAAAGAAGAAAGAAACCCAGATGGTGAACAATTGGAAAAGCCAGAAACCAGAAGGCCTTGTTAAACTTTTTAGTATATGGCTTTGCAAGATGGCCTTGTTACTCCTAAGGAACTCTCTCTCTCTCTGTAAGCACTACTTTTTTTTTTTTTGGTTAATTACAAGAAGGGGCGACTCCCAAAACCAGAAACTCAAACAAATCTGGGCCTAAAAGGACCAGCAGCATCCGAAACAACAAAAATTTAATCTCCCTATAGTCGATTTAATCTTACAAGCACTACTGCTTCAATCTGGCCTTTTATAAAAATTTCAAGTTTTCATTTATTTTCCTTTACTTTTACAATAATCATATAGAGCATCTCTTTCTCTCGGTTCTTGTGACCTCTGAGATAATAAAATGCTTGAAAATGGTTTAAAATGGCTTCCATTGATTCTTGTGTATACCAGTTTTACTAGGAAAATGCTATACTCGATTGCTGCAAAAAGAGCAGTACTTACGTGATACTAGTGATGAACCCTATGTTTCCTCCCAGTATATTGGGTTCATTACTAGTGTTATGTAAGTATTATTCTTTTGTAGCAACAGTTTGTAACAATGTTTTGTTGGAAAATTTTCAAAATAAATCAGTTTTATGGGTATTTTAAAAAACATTTCTTATTTAATTCAAAAGAATTATCAGATTGGGCTCTTTACAATAAGCTCAAGGATATTCTAGGTTGAAAAGGTGCGAATGATATTCTAGAATATTGATGAAGGGACAGGACTATGTGATAAGGTGCCAAGAACCAATCTGGGCCGTTGATTGTGAAAGGGTGTGATCTAACAGTTCAGATTAAACCCAAAAGGGTGTAAGTGGTTAAGACACCCTTATGAAAGGGTACCTCTATGTCTATAAATAAAGGGTCACATGTGGCCATTTCTACATGTCCAAAAATTCTCTCTCTAGAAACATTTTCTTCGATCTTGTATTCATATTCTGCAGGTTTGAATACAAGTGTCTTGATTCATTTGTTCAAACCAAAAGTATTTTGGTATATTTCATTTTTTGTGCAAATGCAAGTAGAGGATCCAATGCATTAGGGGTTGTTTGACAAACTTAAAAACCTAGTCAGCTGAGGATAAGCCTATCTGGTTTTTATTCAGTACTGTTTGATAAGTACCTTTCTTCTGTAAATCAGTTCAATTACGTTCAAAAAATAAGACATAAACACAATTTTTTTCAAACCAACTTTAAGCTTATTTACATAAAAACTATATAGTAGAAAGAGATTAGAACTTGCCAGACCCAGTTTTTAAAGTTTCCAAACAGACCTTTAATGTCATATTTTGGCATTTTACATTTTTTAAGGAAAATATAACTTGGTATAAATGAAAATTGCCATTCAAGGTACCAAATTTGGCACCTTTATGTGCCACAACCAAAATTTGGCATCCAAATAGCACATCATTAGAGCAACTTATTTGGGTGCCAATGCCAAATTTTGGCAATATCATGGCAGCTCAAATGGCATACCATTAGTATCAACACTATCAAATGTCATTCTCTCAATAAATATAACCAACCTATCATCCATGAATTGAAGCTATTTGTGATTTGCCTAATTCTTATAATGTCAAATCAAACCCTAGCTAACTCTATTTACTAAGCACAGAACTGCAAATTTAACAAAAAGAGAGGGTAGGAGAGTAAAATGAATGGGACTAAAGAAAATTGAGGAGGGCCGGATTCAAGATTATTAAAGTTTGTAGAATATAAAATTGATTTATTTGTAGGATATAAATTTGAGGGAGGGCAATTGCCACCCCTCAACTATACATGATTTCGTCCAAGTTTGTTTGATTTGACAATGAAATTGAGTATGGGCATATGCAAAAATAAATAAATAAATAAAAATGTTTAAGCAATCTTGGAGCCTTCAACTTTTGTCGCATAAAAAATACCAATGAGTATAATCGACAATTGTAAAAATAAAATGGTCATTCTATGATCAACTTTAGTATATTTGTACTGGCTATTGAGTAATTCTATTGTCATTTGTCAAACTAAAGGTTTATTTGGATACTATTTGCATGGTTAGTAATTTGAAAGTTTTTGGTTCCATTAATAAAAACCCAAAATTAAAATTGCTCAGATTTTTTGCAATTTACCACAATTTCCTAATAAAGTTATTTTTCCATTCACGGCGATAATCAAG
>JAESVK010001040.1:35825-49762 GCA_017140935.1 Hamamelis virginiana
TATATATATATATATATATATATATATATATATATATATATATTAAACTTCTAGTAATCTCTAATTGAAGTAAAAATACTAATTCAAATTTGGGAAATTACTTGGAAGCTGAACAGCAGGTTTGATCTTCATGGGTCCTATATCAATTTTATAAAACTTAGCAAATCACAAACAGTAGCTAAATTGCTATTCTCTAAGTGAGGGTATATGGTAGCTTACCTTGTGTCATCATCACCTTCATTTGGAACAAGCCCTTTATATGTGGCCGATTTTCCTGTTTCCTTCTCTCTAGATTTTCTCTTTCTTTGTTTCCATGAAATCAATAAATTCTTGAACCATAATTTATCTACAATCAAGTGTATTATCAAGACTCAGATCATATATATAATGAAGGACGAACCCGAACACAATCCAGCATGAATGAACCATGAAGCTAGCTCACTGTGGACTCATATGTTATGATCAAACTCTTTTTTGGAAAACCAGGAGTATAGATAAATTAAGAGTACTGAACAAATTAAAATGCCACTGGCATCATAATCCAAAAGGTGAGACATAAAGTAAGGGGATTAACAAAAATAATAAAACCGAATTTGATCGAGCTTTGGTTCAATGGTTAATATTTCACTAGGTCGCATTGACTGACATCATAATTTCATATGCTTATATCAGCATGAATGCCATAGATAATTTTGGGATGCATATTTTGAAAATATTGGATTATATATTGTACTTATGCATGAGTATGCCAAAAATCACAGTAATCCAATAGTCGGTTTCTCAGAAATGTCAATGAGAAAAATTGTGACGGTTTCCGGTAATCACAGTTTTTCATAATTATATTTTAAGATTCTAACATTGGATTACCGTGATTTTTGGTATGCACAACATTCATATGTACAACATCTAATCCAATGGTCAAAGTGATTACCGTGATTACAAACACCAAAGTGAGCACAAACAATAGGAATGCTTTCGTATTCCATATTTGTTGCCCTAGGAGTGAAGAAAGCAACCAATTTGGAATGCTTTCATATTTCAGGAAAATTATAATAAAAGGGCAAAATGGTCATTAAAAAAATATATCAATGCCTTAAATGAAATGCTTAATGTCCTTAATGCTATATCATTATCCTTAATGGTATACTTCTAGAAAGCAAGCACTCTCTCTCTCTCTCTCTCTTCGCCGATGATGTCATTCCCACCGTCAATCTGCAGCCGATGAGGTCTGCGCCGACCAACAACCCAGCTTCTTCCTTCCACCGTCGGGTATGGTGTTTCTTCCCCATGTTTCATTCTCAGATACGCATTCCATCCTTGGATCACCTTAGATCTGCATGACGACTAACAAAAAATATAAAATGAGAGGTTTTCCACCTTTAATTTAAAAGTGATTAGCAGTTGAGACTTCCAAAACTGCTTCTTACATTTAAAAAATTGATAGTCCAAGCAAAAACTTACTTCTACTTTATAAATTAAAAAGTAGAAAAGTGGTAGTGATGAGGGAAGGAAAAGATATCTTACAAAAACCGATGTCTTAATGATCGGATAATGGCCGATGATATGGGATCAGTTACGTTACGAAGATTACGCTTGTCAAAAAGTCAAGGATACAACTGGAAGTAACGGCCATGCAAAGAATCCGCAGTATCAGCTATATATATGGAAAGTCAGCCACAATTCAGGAGTAACCTACGACTTACCAAAAACACATATTCTCTATATAAAGAGAAGACGAACAATGGAAGAGGTACGCAAAAACCAACTACTTAGACTCTTCGATTATTGGGTTCAGTATACATATTAACTTGATCGTCGAAGGGTTTTCGGTCGGATACAATCCGACCGATCTAACATTGTTTTGCAGGCTTGAACTCGGCGGTTGGGCATTAGCTAAAATTTGCATCATCAGGTAGCTTATCCAAACGCCAAATTATTAAATTGGGGAAAAAATTACCAAATTGAATAGCACTTTTTTTTTCAAATTAACTCTCATCCAAATAAAATTCTGCTTATCATTAAGACTCCTTTAATTGGCATTTTGCTTTTCAAAACGATAACTTTTATATATAATTATTGTATTAACATACCCATGCGTATATGGGACTTGCATGGTCCTCCCACAGCTCCCCTACCCAATCAATGTGGAATATATCATTCTTTTCCATCTAAACATACCCATGCGTCTACCATCATTGAGAAATCCACACAAACTGATAGAAATGTAACACACCGGATCTTCTCTGATAACAAAATCATCTATTTTAAGATAATCAATCCTATTAAGAGACTACCCAAATAGAAATTTTATACCCGAGTGGATATCTCTATCCAACTGATATAGGACTCAACTTTTTTTTTTTTTTTCCTGCACAGGTATCCTGAGCTAGCTTAAGCGCATCAGACTAGATTCTGCACTCCGAACAAGGCTTTCGAAACAATGACATAACATATTGCGTGGTATATATACCCACTAAAATTTATAGAAATTTATTAAAATTTAGAATGGTAGAGACTTCCATTTTTTCTTCTTTCCTTTTTTAGAGTTGAAAAGTTGATTGAAAGTTGGGATATATAGTACTATAGTAGTTGTGACTCCCAGACTACGGGTCAATTCATTCTTCCTGCAGATTACGCAATTCAATATTTGGACAACTTTGATGAGAAAAATTTCAACAAAATGTGACACCTATTTGTCTTCTAGCTTCATACATTTCAATCAAACAGATCAAAATTGATTTAAATTATGATCAAGCCCTAGCACGTAAAATGTGACACCTATTCCCCTTCTTTCGCCCATTTCAACAAGACATGTTGAATTTCATCACAGATTCACAATATATATTTACTTACCAGGTGCCCAGGTGGCCTACAACTTTGCTTTGTCCAAGCCAACACAAGGCTTAAATATTCCTCTGTTGGGATCCAAATTAATTCAATAGCAAAGGCTTTTCCAATTCTTCACCATCTCACCCTCTTGCTTCTTCTTCTTCTACCTCTCCTAGCAGTTTCTCAAACTCAGAATAACATTACTTTAGGAGCATCCCTTCTCGCCTCTGATGATTCCTCTTCATGGAAATCTCCTTCTGGTGAATTCGCCTTTGGATTTCGCCGCCTTGACAATCAAAATCTCTTCTTGCTTTCCATTTGGTTTGACAAAATACCAGATAAAACTATAGTTTGGTATGCAAAGGGAGATAATCCAGCACCAAATGGATCCAAAATTGAGCTCAACCTTGATGGTAACTTCACACTAACTGACCCACAAGGCCAAGTTATTTGGAAACCTGAATCCATCACTAATGGGGCAGTTTCTCATGCTGCCATGCTTGATAATGGAAACTTTATTCTTGCAGAGAGAAATTCTACTTCTTTATGGGAGAGCTTCAACAATCCAACGGACACAATCTTGCCAACTCAAGTACTGGAAATAGGCGGTAAGTTATCGTCTCCTCTAAGAGAAAACAACTACTCAAAGGGGAGGTTCCTGCTGCGTTTGCTACCCAATGGAAATCTTGTGCTTAATCCCATTGGCCTGCCAACGGATGTTCCATACGATGCCTATTATAGGAGCAACACTTCTGATCCTGCCAATATAACAAATTCTGGGTACCAGTTGATTTTTAATGAGTCAGGGTATCTCTATGTTGTTAGAAGGAATGGAAACAGAGTTAATCTCACAAGGGGAAGTATTGTACCCCAACAAGATTTCTATTACAGGGCGACGCTTAATTTTGATGGGGTTTTCGTTCAATATGCTCACCCAAAAGCTCCAAGAAATGGGAGATGGGACCAATCCTGGTTCCCTATCTGGTTCGCGCCAAGAGACATTTGTTCTGATTTTAAGAGCAATTTGGGCAGTGGGGCTTGTGGGTTTAACAGCTTCTGCATACTTGACTCAAACAGCAGGCCAATTTGTGAGTGCATTCCTGGGTTTTCCTTATCAGATCCAACTAACAAGTTCAGTCACTGCAAGCAAGATAAAGTACAAAAATGTGAGCCTGCAGCTGGTGTTTCAAAACCTGCAGAAGATCTATATGAAATGCATGTTTTATCGAATACCTTTTGGCCTGATTCTGCAAACTATGAACGCTTGGAGCCATCGAATGAAGATGAGTGTAGTAAATCTTGCTTCAATGATTGTACTTGTGTGGTTGCTGTTTTCAATGAAGGGAACTGTTGGAAGAAAAAACTTCCACTCTCTGGCGGGAAGGTGGACCGGAGTATCTATGGGAGGGCTCTAATCAAAGTACCAAAATTCGATATTTCTTCAGTTAAAGTGGAGAAGAAAGATCAAAGAACTCTGATTCTTGTGGGATCAGTTCTTTTGGGTAGCTCGGTACTTTTCAATTTCTTATTGTTAGGAGGAATTTCTTTAGCTGCTTTCTTCTCGAACCAAAAACGTCGACCAAAACTCACACGAGTATCGAGTATTTTGCAAGCAAACATCCGCTCCTTTACTTACGAAGAACTCGAAGAAGCCACAGATAGGTTCAGGGAAGAAATTGGAAGGGGAGCTTTTGGCACTGTCTATAAAGGAATCTTGTCATCATCATCGAGTTCTTCATCAAGATGTCTTGTTGCAGTCAAGAAATTAGACAAGATGGTACAAGAGGGCGAGAAGGAATTCAAAACAGAAGCAAGCGCCATAGCCAAGACCCACCACAAGAATTTAGTCAGGTTCTTTGGATTCTGCGACGAAGGGCCTCACAAGCTTTTGGTTTATGAGTTCATGAGCAATGGCACATTGGCTAGCTTCCTCTTTGGAATTTCAAGGCCAGATTGGAACAAACGAATAGAGATGGCATCTGGGATTGCTAGAGGGCTCATGTACTTGCACGAGGAGTGTAGCACTCAGATCATCCACTGCGATATTAGGCCCCAAAACATACTCCTAGATGATTCATTCACTGCAAGGATTTCAGACTTTGGGTTAGCAAAGCTTATGATGAATGATCAAACTCGAGTTCATACGATCATTAGAGGGACCAAAGGATATGTGGCACCAGAATGGTTCAGGAACATGCCAATTACAGCTAAAGTGGATGTTTATAGTTATGGGGTGATGTTATTGGAGATCATTTGTAGGAGGAAGAGTGTTGAAATGGAGAGGGAGAATGAAGAGGAAGCAATACTTGTTGATTGGGTTTATGATTGCTATAGAAGTAGAAGATTGGATAAGCTGGTGGAGAATGATGAGGAAGCAAAAAATGAGATGAAAAGGTTCGAAAGGCTTGTGATGGTGGCAATTTGGTGCATTCAAGAGGATCCTAATCTTAGACCTACCATGAAGAGGGTTACACAAATGCTTGAGGGAGTTCTTGAAGTTTCTGTGCCCCCATGTCCTTACCCCTCCAATTCAATGTACTTAGAGTATTCAAAAGAATGAAAATTAACTTATGTTCCAGCTCATGTGACATGTGACATGTTGACATAGAAACCACGACAACTCAATATTATAATATCGGTCACTGAAAATATAATTCACAATTAGATTGATGTAAACTGTCGCATCAATATGTCACATGAATTGGGACATGAGTTGAGATTCACTTAGTAGGATGCATAGTATTTTTCTCTTTGCAAATGGGATGTCTTTAATCTTAGTACTTCTTTATTAAATCATCTAACTTTTGTATCCCATGGAAATGGAATTGTTCCATCTTGTTGTCTATAATGCTTTAAGGCACAAATTGATATTATTAAATGAAAGCCATTGCAAAAGATGAAGCCAACAATCCCCAAAATGATCCTATATTGGATTCAAATTATGCTCATATAAATGCTACAAAAAACAAATTTTATGCATTCAAGAGCATCCTTCTTTAAGGGCTTCAATGAAGAAGGTTTTGGCAGGCTGTTTGAAGGAGGCGTTGAAGTTTCTGCTCCCGTGTCCTTTCCCATCATTTGTTCTGTGTGATCACCTAAATGGCTAGTATCAATTCAGGCTTCAGCTGCCTCACAAACTCGGATTTTAAAAATATGATTAATTTCAAGGTTCATTTGTTTAAGCCTTTTTCCAATATAATCCCCATGAATATATGTCCCATTAATTTCTCTACAAGCGAACCAGATGGCCTTTCAATCAGCAGTATAAGCAAAGATTACTGGGATTTGGGAGACTATGAAATAGACCTATCTGGCAAGTGGCAGTGCCTTCAAGATACAAAGTAAACTTTTGCATATTTTGATAGACATCGCGACGTAACTGGCTGGTCCAAACAGTGAGAAATATATTCATGCTAATTGTTTGAAGAATTTGAAGAGTCATCATAAATTTAAACCATTACAAATTAATTGACAATCAATACTTGTCTTTAGCACTGCCACCACAACCAGTGAATTGGAAATTTACACTCCCATTGATTATGCAGTCCCTCTTTGTACCCATATAACAAGCAGGGAAAAATCCCAATCTTTTCTGAAAAATGATTTTAAAAAAATATTATTTCCTTAAACCAACAATAGAGACATGCAGAAAAGTAAAAGTATATACTTCTCATCTGCTTGCTTAGTCCACAGAGAAACCAGGTAACATCTGTGCAAATGTTCTATTGCGTAGCAGAATCTACACAACACAAATATTTAATACCATAACACAAGCCCACAAACCCATATATTCCAACTTTACCTATCCTCTTCTCTTCCAACCAGAAGCGCTGGAAGATGCATTTCTCACCAAATACCTTAAGCTTCTCAGATGGGTAAAGTTAGAAACCAGCCCATCCAGCAGGTTGAGAGGCATGCTTGCTTTCCATGTTCTTCGACTCACCAAAATGCTGAGAATTATTCCCCTCACCAATGGGTCTGGATAACTGAGGGTTGGAAGTAGGGACCGCTGTAAAACTCTCTGTTCCAAAACCCCATGTGTCAGTGCCAAAATTTTCTTCAGAGGCCCGTTTGTTCTGATGGCCGTTTCTTGTCCTGACAGATTTGATAGGGCTGTCCTTCAAATTTGGCTGCCGTGGCTTGGAATCCTCGGCAAAAGCCTGCCATGGCTTTGAGTCCAGGCTCGGGGAACTCTTCTCATAAGTTCCTTGCTTGAGTTCCCAAACTGGTCCTTCGATCTTCTCCCTCTGCAATGATAAGAATTATTACTATCAGGAACAAGAATGATTAGAGAAAACAATGCAAATTTCTGACAGTATTTATAAGATTAGTTAAGGTAAATCAAATAAAATGATACCGGAGGATTAGCAGATAGCTGAATTCCGGGTGAGGTTTGGTTTCTCAAATCATCCCTATTTGGTGATGGAGTTCTAGCAACAAGAGCTTGCTTGAGTTCCTGTATCTCCTGCCTCTGAGAACGGCAAATGGCAGATAGCTTTTCAAATTTGGAAGTTATCTCAGCCTTCTCCAGGTTAGCTTCCTTCAGCTGCTCTTTCAGCCTCTTCACTTCAGCCTCCAACACTTGTTCCTTTTCCTGCTTGTTACTATTAATTTCAGGGCTGAGTTTACTGGTATCAAATTCGGCAACAAAAGTGTTGAAAGCTTCATTTTGGAAAGCAGTTGGGCCCTCCGATTTTGACACTTTTGGCCTTTCAGTCCCACGATCTGAATCCCCTTTGAAAAACCTTATTTCAAAGTCCTTGGAAGGACAATCCTCAAACCTGTTGTGAGATTTACCATGCACATTTCCTCGGACTGTACGAGCGTGGATATTTTCCTCCATTGGAGGGGGATTGTTCTTCTCCAGATGACTCCGATCATATTTTGAAGTGTTATGGCTAGTTGGTTCTTCATCAAATTTGGGCCCACTTTTATCTTCCACAACACTCGACTCCTTTGCATGCTGAGTTGACCAGAAAGCACCCAAAGCACCCCCACCTCCATCCACCCTAGGCGTACGTGATGGTGGTGATAAATTTTGAGGTGATTCTCTAGATGAAGGCGGTGGTGGCGGACTTCTACGAGGCATTGGAGGAGACATAATTGCAGGCTGTGGAATACCTGCCAAAATCACCATCAAACATCAGAATCACTTTTAACAGAAAGCAGCATCTAAAATCTCAAAATTTTCAAGATTAATTTTTAATTTCAAGCCATCTATAAGACCTAGACATTTTGAATTTGCCTATACAAATTCTCAGGCTATCAAATATGAATGAAATATTTGAGATTTGGTTTTTGATTTCAATTTACATTCAAAACTGATCTTGAAAATCGAGTTTAAATTGTTCGGCAGTGGAGGCAGCAGGGGTAAGGGGGGAATTTGACAAGTCTACATCCTAACACCTAAAGCAAGGATGCCTCCGTGCAAAAAATCTCACCTTCATGCATGTCAGTAGTTGGTTGGTGCATTTCAGGTGGCCTGTCAGGGAGAGACTTCTGTAATCCAACAGGTAATTGCTCATTAACACGGAACCACACCTGCCACCATGAAAAAGGAAAAACATTTTAGTATCAGTAAGATGAAAAATCAAGCCCTAGCACCTAAGATTGCTACAGACGCAAACGATCTAAAACTAACCTAAGTTCATGGAGATGAATGGCCAATCAAGCAAAGCGCTTGCCTGCGTGATGTCTGGTCTGGCGTCTGGGGAAGCTTGAAGCATGTCCCTGATTAAGTCTGTAATGAACGAGTTGTATTTTGGTAACTCCGGAATGCGGTAGTTTCCATTTAAAACTTGTAGCTTTGATTCACCATCAAATGCAGATTTGAAGTAGCATATGCGGAATAAGAGACACCCAAGAGCCTGCAAAATGACAAACTAACTTCAGTTCTTGGTTATGTTTATAATGATTTACATCATGGAAAATTTAAAGAAAAATCAAACTCTTTCTGAATTCATTATATATCAATGTGACATCCAACTGACTTACCCAAATGTCCACCTTCTCGTTTATAAGTTCTCTCAGGAACAAATCCCACATCTAAGTTAAGAAAAGGAAGAAGACAAGAGTCAACATTTTACCACCAAAGATCAGTATTAAGTTATCAAAAGATTCAAAAGCATAGTTCTAAATTCAACCTCAGGGGCTCTATAGGCAGGTGTTGTATGCTTCCTGATATTGTCTTCTTCAATGCCCATTTCTTCAGGCTTCTCAAAGCGCTTGTGATTGGTAGAGGTGCTTCCAAAATCACACAACTTCCACAGTCCATCAGATCCCAACAGAAGATTCTCAGCCTTCAAGTCTCTGAAAAATGGAAAACCATAAATGATAAAAATGTCCCCACAAATTTGTGGGCATTTGTGGGCAGAACAAATTGAGAGAATATTCATGGCCTTATAAATTTATATGGAAATGAAATTATTGCCCGGAATGGAATGACAAGTAAAAATTCATAGCTAGCTACAGCGGAATTTGTAATCATTCCAGCATATCATCAGCTACAGATAAAACGGCATGCCGCTGCATTGCTTAATGTAATTAATGTGACTGATAGAATAGGGAGAATACTATAATAATTGTCCAGCCGTACTACCCTCATCAATATTAGTATACTTTACTAGCAAATTTAACAGTGAATTGTCACCAAGCAAATATAGCAATATAGGATTTTGTAGGATCAAAACTTCTATATTGCCATACTGTAACAAATCCACAAACAGACATTTACCTAGCACTAAGTTATGATTTTGTGACTGTACCATGAGAAAAGTCAAAAGTAGAGAACTATTAAAATACAAAGAAAATATAAGCAAAAATTCAACAAAGAAAATGCAATGAAAAACATTAGAGGCAAGTCCACAGTATCTTTACCGGTGAGCGATGGGCGGGGACTGGCAGTGCATTGCAAAGACTGCATTGCATACATCCCTGAAAATTGCAAGAACCTGCTTTTCCTCAAAATATCCAGCTCCTCTGCTCTCCAGCACGCTAACTAGAGACTTCTCACAATATTCCATCACCAGAAGTGCTTCCTTTGTCCGCCCCATATCCAAAATAGTATGTGCATAAAGTGTGACAACATTGGGATGTCCTCTAAGAGATTTCATCACTGAGATCTCCTTCATTACCAGATCTAGTGATTCTTGATCATTACATATGATATGCTTCAAAGCATACTGCTTTGATGAATGTATAGCATCCCGAGCTAAGTAAACACAAGAGAACCCCCCCTCAGCAATGGCATTCCGGACATGAATTTTAAGATTGCCAACATCAATAGAGCGACCCTCAAGCCCATTTTGTTCCTTAGGCATGAATGGTTTGAACCTCCACATGATTGATAAAACAATGACCAGAAAAAGCACTGCAAATATAGTGAAAAAGATTTAGGGCACATTTGTTCATCTCATATGAATTAAATTGTTTCATTGTGTTTTGCATATAATTTTGTGAACAAAATCATCTTTGTGCTTGGGAAAATTCAGTAGGATGGCAATCATTATCACAAATGAATAAGTATTTTAAAACAAAGGCATTTCATGAATTCTAACAGTTGATCCTATAACATCAATTATGGTGATGATCCTAACTTTTCTAGATGGTCTCATTCAAGAAGATGAATTTGTACCCTCAATACCATGTAAATTACAATAGATCCATTTGACAACCAAACATGCCATTAAACACCGTGCATTAATATATATTATATCTGTGTATCAAGTCATATCTTCCCATGTTGCTAAGCAATTAGAGTCCTTCTAAACATTCTATTTGACATACCTCATTATTTTTAGCATTCATTATAAAGGAACACGAGCAAATTACCATCGTTAACCAGCTGATTACAAAGTGCCCTTTAAGACATCAATTGAGAAGGGGAAATCCAGACAATTCAATCGAGCCCTTAGAATGTTTCTTGAATGCTTTTCTATAATACGTGCAAAGGCGACCAACCATTTTCTCAACCTAGATACATTTTCCAGTGGCAGATCATATGCTTAAACCCTAAGCCCTTCCCTCTAAACATATCAACTTCAAATTTACACATTCAGAGCAGATCTAATGAAAATGAGGACTGTGTATAGGTTTTATGTAATAGATCTACGGCGCAAAAATCAGGATCAGGATAAAAATTTCAGCTGATTTATCAAATCAAATCCAAAATTCAACAAGAAACCCAAAACCGTACAAGCTAAATCATCATAAAATGCAAAAGAAAGAAAGATTGAGAGAAAATAAATCAAACCCGCACGATCGAGCTAGGAGACCAATGCGAGCACAAGATCGTAAGCTTTAATCGATTATTCAAGATCTGATCCCCTAACTAAAAGAACAATCAATAATACTCTTTTTGTCTCCCGAGAAATTGTTGGAAAATAAATAGAGAAGACCCACAAAATCTTACAACGATCGATTGATTCAACTTCCAACCCTAACCTATCATACATATCCCCAAGTTTTTAATTCATTTTCCCGCGATTTCTCAGTAACCAAACAAACTCTACCAGAAAAAACCTAGAAAAAGCTCGATAAAGCAAAAAAAAATTCGTTGAAACCAATCAGATTATTATAATATAAAAAACAAAAACAAGAGAATTCATACCTGTGAGAATCGAATTGGTCAAAAAACGTAAGAGAGAGAGAGAGACAGAACAAGATGATGATGATGAGAAGTTAACAATACGGCATAGATCTGAAGCTTTACGTGATCTGAAAGTGAAGTCTCAGCTTTTGATGATTCGTAGCATATATATATTGATGGTCGTAAAGAGAGATGAAGTAGGGAACGGGAGGGGGGGACGGCAAATGGAGTGTGAGTTATATATAGATATATAGTTCTGTTAAGGTGCGGCAAGGTCCACACTTCCACATCAATCACAGCCATTCATCAATCGATCAATCGTGCAGAGAGATACACGGAGTTTAGTTTCTCAAGAATATCTATGAAAAATTGGAGCTTGGTTTGGCTACTGATCATGAATGGTGCGGATTTTTTTTTATTTGGCCTTTTGGCCAATGTAAATCAGGTGTTTTAAAAAACTGACCGTTGAATTGAATATTATTCCTATGTACTACAGGCATGCCAAAAATCACAGTGATCTGACGGTCGATTTATGAGATACAGATTGTGGAAAATTTTAACAGTTTTTATACTGTATACAAACTGTTAAAATTTTCCACAATCTAACGATGGATTTTTCAAAATACATATTCTACAATTAGTTAAGGGATATTTGGCCAAAAGTTATGTTTTAAGATTGATTATTGCTTATAGTACTCTAAAAAAAATTCTTTGAGAAGTCCCGATTAGAGAAAATTTACTGTCTCAAGTCCTATTTTTAAAAAATTTACCCTTTTTGAGGACAGTATTGCCCTTGTATTCTTTATTTTTTCCAGTGAATTAGGTTTCCAATCGCCAGTCATCATCGACGCAATCTTGATTAGGTTGTGAAGGTTGGGATCGTTTAGGCTTGACGGTAATGGGCTGTGACTAGAGGTTTGAGTTCGAGGTTTTCGACATTGGGTATTGTTAAGAAGAAAGAAGAGGTTGATCGGCCGACTATTTGACACTATTATAGATCGGTGCCGTAATAAACTTTGATCCCTCTTTATCTCCGATTTGATTGATCCATGAAAAATCTCCGATCTAATTTTCAAGCCCAGAGAGCTAAAAAGCTGAATGGACAAAAATACTCATTTCAATGCATATCTAGTTTTGTCATCGAGTTCTTACACTAACGTAGATTCCAATCCCAAAAAACAAAGATGATGGAAAAAAAAAAATTTAAAAAAAGAAAACCGGTTGCATCTTATTTTAAAAATCAAATAAGGAAAATGATGAATTTTTTGCATGCATGACACCCATGCCAATTTTTCATATATATATATATATATAAAAGTAATGATCTAGTCCACATATATTGACACAAGTTATGCCCACATGAAGGCTATAGATTATAGTAGGATGCATATTTTGAAAAATTAACCCTTGAATTAGATATTGTACTCATGAATGTCGTGCATGTCAAAATTCACAATGATCCAATATCAAAATTTCTATATATAGCAATGAAAAACTATGACTGCTGAAAACTTTTATAGTTTTTCTTAGACAATTATGAGAAACCGACAGTTGGATCGCTATGATTTTCTACGTACATGACATGTATAAGTATAGAGTAATGATCTAGTTAGATACTACTGGCTTAGATCTAAGTTAGTTTAGCACTTATAGGCATTGGATCATCTCATCACTTAAAAAAGCCTCCATTCATGAGATGATCCAACGGCCACAAGTCATAACGTACTGACTTAGATCTAAATCAGCAATAGCTGTTTAGATCATTTTACTATAAGTATAATATAAAATCTAAAAGTCAGTTTTTCAAAATTTGCATCACATAATAATTTATGGGCTTCATGTGGACATACACTTATATTATCATATGTGGACTAGATCATTCCTATATATATATATATATATATATATATATATATATGAAAAACTGTCTCTCGATTATGTTTTTGAAAAATGGACCATTGAATCGTTGTAATTTTTGGCATATATTACATGCATGAGCATAATATCTAATCCAATGACAGTTTTCCAAAATATATATTCCATAATTATCAATCAGCTTCATGCTTACTTTAATTAAAGTAAGCATATGCTGATAGGATTATATATACATGATGCATTGGGGTCCCTTATCACGGTCCACTTTTACAGTTCACTCCTCACTGGGATAGTTGGGATATGTATTTTTAAAAATCGACCGTTAGATTAGATACTCCTGTTACGTATGTCATGTCTGCAAAAAATCACAGTGATCCAACGGTTGGTTCATGAGAAAATTGCTATGAAAAAAATTGACACTTTAAAGAACAAAAAAATGTCATTTTTTTCACAGTTAGATTTCTCAGAAACCAACCGTTGGATCACTGTAATTTTTGACACTCAAGACAAACGTAACAGGAGTATTTAATCCAACGGTTAATTTTTCAAAATACATATCCCAACTATCCCAGTGAGGAATGGACCGTAAAAGTGTTCCCCAATGCTATATATATATATATATATATATATATATATATATATATAT
>JAESVK010001040.1:68531-78687 GCA_017140935.1 Hamamelis virginiana
CTGTTCATGTCAAACACGCCAAAAATCACTGTGATCCAATGGTCGGATTGCCATAAAACAGACTATAAAACATCACAGAATGGGTTATTTGTCACAATTCAATAGTTTATGGGGGCAAAATATTGCAATCAATAGTTGAGGGGGGCAAAGTGTCACAAGGTGAAAGTTGAGGGGGTTTTTTTTTCTATATTTTCCTCTAAAAAGAAACAAAAGAAAAATATTAAAACTTACTTTGCAAATATATTCTCCTCTTTAACAATTTTAAGCTTTTTTATTTTTTATTTTTTTTTCCTCTAATTCATTCCTTTTTATTAAATCCAACGTCATCTTTGGATCCATTTGAAATCCGATCTTGCCAAGTTGTTCATGGGCTTGGGCCCTTGTTATTTGTCCGCACGATAGGTCGGTAGGTTCAGCCCAACACCCATGGTCCTATATTGCAACCAGACGCATGCCTTAAAGCTTCCTCAATTAGTACAAGGGATCTTTGTATATAAGCCCGGTTGCATTAGCTTTTCTTAAAATTATTATTAGAACTCAAATTTTAATTTGATCTATGAGAACAAGTGATAATCGATTATAGACAATTTGAAGGATGATAGGATGGTTAGAAATTTTTTTATATTAGAAGTGATTGGAGCTCAAAGTTCCACTTGATATGAGAAATGCAGAGATAATTACTTCTACACAACTTTTGGGATGATAAGATGGTTAGCAAAATTTTTATACTAAAAGTTATTGTGGCAAAAGTTAGGGAAGACCCGACTTTTGTCAAAATTACTTCTATTACGAAGATTTTGATATGTAAAGATATGATTTGAATGTAATTCTAAAAAAATGTGTGAAGAAATAGTTCTTTAAAATTGATTTTAGAAAAAACTGACAAACAGGCTCAAATTCCAATTGAAGGGCCACATTTTGCATCCTAATTGAACGAACATATAGTAAGATTCTAATTCGTTCACATGGGTGAAGACTCGCTTAATTCTCCTGTCGGTACATTTATCTTTTATAAAAGAAAGAAAATAAATATATAAGATTCTGCAGGCACGCCCAAACAATCTTATTTAAACATGGTCAGGTACTACCCAATTGGATCACACCCAATTTCTCTCTTATATATATAAAGCCCTGTTTAAAGGTTGTGATCGATCTTTTTATCAAATATAATATGTTTTAAATTCATATCAGAAATGTCCATCCACAAAATCAAGCAACTTCCCAAGCCTCTTTTTTATATACATAGTATAATAATTAAGAACTTTTATATAAGGTTGTGATCGATCTCCAATGGATAATTGCTAGCTACATCAATTTAAATACACTCCTTAGTTGAGGAAGGGAGCAGCTTTGAAGCGCAGCTTGCAGGAAGGCAATTTGAGCATCATATATAGCTAGCAAGGACGATTTCCACAGGATCTTCAACTTCAACCCACCCATTAGCTAAGACAAAAATAAACATATATATCAAATACTTGCATATATAGTGGACTTAATTCTTCTAATTAATGCAAAAAAATAAAAATATATATAGAGATCGAAACAACATACTTGATGACGAAGGATTACCTGTTGGCTGTTGGAGGTCTTCAACGTACTTCATTCACCAAGATTGAAAAGAGGGAAGAAAAGCATTTCGAGCAGCTTCATCCTCCCATTCTAAATCATTCCACCAGTCTTGAGATCCTTCAATGACAAGTTTTCGTCCCTTGGCGCTGTCAGAGTTGAGTGGGAGCTTCTTCAGATTTGGGCAATTATGCACCCTGATGCGGTTCAAGCAAGGGAAGGGCAGAGCATTCGGACAGATGCTCTTCAACTGCGGTAAATTACTAAGCCATAGACTTCGGAGTTTTTCAAAAAGACTCGGATATCCTCCCTCCTCTGCAGCTTCACTCCATTTACCACCACCACCACAAATTACTTCTTCTATTTTATCGCAATTATCTATCCAAAGTGAATCAAGGTTTGGAGCAAAAATAAGCCATGTAAGTTCCCTCTTCAACATTGGGCAGCCGGTTACAGATACATCTTTAAGGCTGAGGAAAGATAGCTGACGTGTGATCTCTGAATTTCTCAATCCTTCCCTTACCCTTTCAACTCTCAAATCTTCTAAATCCGCCCAATTTGAGATCCAGATGTCCTTCAGAGACGTCATACTTTGTAAAAATGACATATCTAGGTATTCTGAACCCCTGAATGCTCACAGATATAGATGCGTGATGCAACTTCGTAACTTGGGGGAACTCAAAATACGTGAGAAAGCAGAACTAGTTCTAATGAGTATACTTAGATCATTTAGCTCTCTCAACCACTCCATTTCTTTCACCAAAGCTTCTTCAACTCCGCTATCAACTTCCACTGACAAACCACAACTCCACATATCTAACACTAGTAACTTTTTAAAACTTGAAAGCACTCCTGCTGGAATTATATGAAGTTCTGTTGTAGCACGCAAGCCTAAATATTTCAATTCTACCAGTTTCTTAAACTCAATTGGCAACTCCCGTATATTTGTCCTAGACAAATCGAGATATTGTAATGAGACCAATTCAGAAATTTCCATTGGTAATTCATTTAAACTAAGATTGTCTGACAGATCCAAAACTCGAAGATGAGGCATGTTTTGGAAGAAGCCATGGGTGATCATCTGCAAATTATTTTCATTGAGTAACAAAGTTAAAAGATTGGGACATGAAAGTGTTCCTGATAGTTCCTCAATTTGATTGTATGACAGATCCAAAACTCGAAGATTTGGCATGTTTTGGAAGAAGCCATGGGTGATCATCTGCAATTTATTTCGATTGAGAAACAAAGTTAAAAGATTGGGACATGAAGGTGTTCCTGATAGTTCCTCAATTTTATTTTCCATCAGTGACATCCTTTCTACCTCTTTCCATTTTTCAACCAGAGGTACTTTTGTTAAACCGGCTCGTGCTTGTACAAAAACCTTATTCTTTGCCTTTCCACATTCACAAGCTATCCACAGCGCCATGTCTCGGATCACATCATGCATCTTAACGCTATCACTTGAATCCTCCTCCAATAAACATGCATTAGTGAGAGTACTAATAATATAGTGTCCCGAATTTTGGGCTTCATTAAAGTCATCAAATTCATCCAAAAAACCCTCGCTAAGCCAATAATTTATTAGCCCATTTTTCGAAATCAAATAATCTTCCGAGAATAAAGAGCAATATAAGAAACAAGATTTAATTATATTATTTTGTAAGTTATCATAACTAAACTTTAATCGATGGTAGACGTTATCTTCCATACCTGCGAATTCCGCGGCAGATTTCTTCAACATTGTTATTGCATGATGCCAATCTTGTGGAGTCATTTTGCAAGCCATGGCTCGACCTATGGTAATGAGAGCGAGTGGTAAACCATCACACTCTCTTGCCACAATTTTTGCTAGTTCAGGTATCTCCGATTGAGAATTGATGGTTTCTTTTCCAACCTTTTTCTGAAACAAATCCCAGGCTTCTTCCCATTCCAAGCTCCTCACTTCAATCTTCTGAGCTCCCATACTGCCGCAGACCTCCTTTGATCGGGTCGTAAATACTACCTTGGACTTATTTATTTGTTGGTCGGGAAGCGGAACACCCACCTCTAATAAATCGAACCATTCCCATATATCGTCCAACAGCAACACAAACTTCTTCTTGCTTAAGACTCTCAAGATGTCCAAAGCTTTCTCTTCTTGGCTTTTATTTTTCCACGCCTCTTCGACAAACCCTATCTTTTTCCCGATGTCTTCCTGAACCTTTATGGAGCTTGGGTTCCTAGACACCACAGTCCAAATCACAACATCAAACCCACAAGTCGTGTCAACGAACTTGTTATTGATTTCAACCAGAAGAGTACTTTTGCCCACGCCTCCAACACCATATATACCAATAATTCCCGTTTGTTCATCTTCAATGTAGCTCCAAACCTCATCAAACGTGGATTTCAAGCCAACGGTCGGTTCAGTTGGCCTTTTATCCACCAAAGGTAAAGGTTGTTCGTCCGCCACCACCGCAAAATTACATTTGCTCTTAAGATCTTTCACGTCTTCTAGCTTCTTGGCAACTCTCTTCCCTAATTTGTAGCTTCTTTTGCAGTTTTTCGGACAACAACCTCCAAGGCATTTTTTCTCAATTTCTTGAGAGGCATCTTTTAACAGTTGTTCAACTTCATCTTCTATAAGTTCATCAACCCTTGAAAACCACCCCTGTACTTGATCCAACCTCTTCATTTGCCGTCCCTCCGCAATAACAACTTTTCTCATCGTGTCATTTTTCAACTCCTTTAACTCATCCAGTGCAGTCCTCAAAGCATCACGGTTCTCTTCAAGTCTGCAAATATAAGCTGCTTGCGGTGAAGCGCAATTCCATAAGCAAGACACCAAGTCTGTGATGGAGGCCGACCCTACAATGCTCATGGTTCTTAAAATGTCTAGAGAGAGAAATTTAGCACTTAGAAGATGGAAGGAGAGTGGATCGATAATGGTTACGCTCTGGTTCTTCAAGTTAGATAAGGGTAAAGCGATGGATGATGTAGAAAAGTCTTTAACGCACTAGCCAAGTAAAGGAAGATGCCTTCCAGCTGTTACAAAATAATGCCTTTCATTATTCATAGTATTGGACCCGCCATCACCATCACCTTTTACAAGTACAACCATGGAAGATGCCTTCCACCATCATTTACAATATTGGACCCGCCATCACCATTACCTTTTACAAAAGAAATCGTTTTTACTTCTAATTGGGTTTTACTAGATTGGACCAATCCAAATGCCAGAGCGTTAAATTGGGCTCAGCGAATTTTCTATTAACTAATCATCAACACTTTATTTTTCAACTTTTTCGGACTCAAAATTTTAAATTATTTTCCATTTTCTTTTCATTTTCTTAATTTTTTTTAATTTTTAATTTTAATAATCCGATTCTAACTAAACCAATTCATAGACTAGCATATTGCATCTCCCACAATCTAAAGAAGTTTGAAACAATTTTAAAACTAAAATTTGAGACAAAAAATGGGACAAATTAGGATGACGATGGTACATATATATGTAAAATTGATGGGGTTATATCATTCGTATACAAAAGGTGATTTCATATAACTAGAAATGCAAAACATGCCTTGAAAATGCAAATTTGTATATATTTTAAAAAATATTGAACAAGTCAGCAAATACCAACTTAACTAAAATTAGTAAATACTCAAATAGTGCAATCCCACAAACGAGACACCAAGTCTGTGATGGAGGTGATGATGGTCCACCTTCAAATTATCATTTGTATACAATATATTATAAACTAAAAGTTTAGACAAAAAATGGGACAAACGAGGATGACGACTGTACACAATTAATGGGGCTATTAGGCTATATCATTTGTATATAAAAGATCATTTTATATAATAATTTAGACAATTCAATCTGGATGTTTTATATTAATAATAATAGAGGGAACTTCTACATTAAAAGGTTTCTATATTTAAATAAGGAACTTATATATTGTATGGTCCATTCAACTAAAAAAAAATTGCATCATTTATTATTGTAAAATTCTCTCTATATATATGTATATATAGTCATTTTCTTATGAGGACATTCTACAAAGATCCTCACAAAAGCGTTTGTGAGGACGTGACTTTTTAACCAATGTAGGATGGATATTTTAAAAAACAGGCCGTTAGATTGCATATTCTTTTTATGCATCTTACGCATGCCAAAAATCATCTGTTATCCAACAGTTGTTTTTTAAAATTTAGAGTATGAAAACAGTGACAATATCTAACGGTTAAAACTGTCACAGTTTTTCGATCACTGTCTGTATTTTTTAAACCGATCTTCAAATCAGTATAGTTTTCGGCATCCATAACATATATTGAAGAATATCTAATTCAACGTACATTCGATTTTTCAAAATACCCATCCCACATTAGCTAAAAATTTATGTCATCACATAAGCTTATATGATGACGTCCTCATATGAAAAGATTAACTCTCTATGTATATTAATATAAGGTGGCCGGTTAGATTTATTTTAATTAGTAGTCTTGGTCAATACATTATTCTACAATTATTTGCATATAAAACTGTGGATTCATCATCCATCTCTAGTGAAAACCAGCTGTATGGATTCATCGATCATCCATCTCTAGTGGCCGGCTAAAAACAATTTTCTAAAGGTGATGATGATCCACCTTCAAATTTTCAAACCCAAAATGTCTGTATTATTTGTATACAATTATAAACTAAAAGTTAATTTAGACAAAAAATTAATGGGGCTATTAGGCTATGTCATGTCATATAATTATTAATTTAGACGTTTCAATCAGGATGTTCTATATTGGTAATAATAGAGGGACCTAATTCTACATTAAAAGGCTGGCTTCTATAATTAAATTAAGAAGGAACTTATACAACGTTTTTAGCTCTACCACATATATTATTGTAAAATATTCTCTCTTTTTATATGTATACAGGACAATTCTATTCGTCCTTCCTTTTTGTCCTTCCTCCTTGTCCTTCCTCTTTGTCCCTCTAGTACATCTGACCAATTTGGAACAACTATTTCAAGAGAAACTCACCATTGGATTTGATACTCCACTTAGATCATCTCCAATGGGAGTGCCAAATAAACTGTCATTGCCAAAATATATTTGGCATTGGTACCCAAATAGGTTGCTCAAATGGGGTGCCATTTGGAGTGCCAAAATTTGGCAATGGCCGCCCAAGCTTCCAATTTTGGTACCTTGCCAAATTTTGGCACCTCAAATGGCTGCTGTAGCCTACAATAATCAATATCCAAGCCAATAATCAGTTTTCCAAAATATACATCCTACAATAATTTATAGCCCGGCCGTGGACATAACTTATATCAGCACGTGTGGACATAATTGATAATTAGAATATTAGTGTATATTTTAGCTAATTTTATGTAAAAATAAAAAAACTCAACTATTAAATTATTAAATTAGGATTTAAAAATTAATTAATTATTTAAATTAAAGTATTAATTTTATACATTACCAGGAATAAAAATATTTTATATGTTCTTGTGAAATTTTTTTGAAAAGTAGTTGAAAAAAAATTAGATTTATTCTAGGTGGCTAGTTAGATTAACTCTCTATATATATTCTAAGGTGGCCGGTTAGATTTATTTTAGTAGTCTTGGTCAATACATTATTCTACAATTATTTGCATATAAAACTGTGGCCGGTTAGATCTTTTTAAGTAGTCTTGGTTTATACATGATTCTTCAATTATTTGCATATAAAACTATGTATTCCTAGCTATCACTTTTAATGATCATCGTGTATATATATAGGGTATTTTATGGAAATAAATATGTATTTTTCAATAATTATGTAAATGAACATGCCTTATTAATATTTATGGAAATGCACCTATGGCTGTATTTTTGGACGAAAATGCTCTTCTAACGAAAATTGCCCACAAATACACATGATCCCAAAAAAATATGCTCATGTTTCTGGAAAGGTACTGAGAGAGAAATTTTGGAGAAGGAGATAAGGGCCGGGGAAGAGATAATGTAGAAAAATCTTTTGACGTTTTAGCCGAGTAAAGAGCAGCAACCAGGAAGATGCCTTCTAGTTGTAGGAATTTTTTTATTTTTTATTTTTTTATAATGAAAACCAGCTGTATGGATTCATCATTCATCTCTAATGGCCGTCTAAAAACAATTTTCTAAAGGTGATGATGGTCCACCTTCAAATTATCAAAGCCCCAAATGTCTGCATTATTTGTATACAATTATAAACTAAAAGTTTAGACAAAAAAATGAGACAAACAAGGATGACGAGGGTACATAAAATTAATGGGGCTAGTAGGCTATATCATTTGTATATAAAAGGTCATTTAATTTCATATAATAATTTAGACAATTCAATCAGGATGTTTTATATTAGTAATAATAGAGGGAACTTCTACATTTAAAGAAGAAACTTAATAAGACGTTTTTAGCTCTACCACATATATAGTATGGTCCATTCAACTAAATTTTTTTTTCATCATTTATCATTTTAGAATTTTCTCTCTCTATATATATGTATATATAGTCATTTTCTTATGAGGACATTCTCACAAAGATCCTCGCAAAAGTGTCTGTGAGGACGTGGCTTTTAAACCAATGTAGGATGGGTATTTTGAAAAACAGGCCGTTAGATTGAATATTATTTTTAAGCATCTTACGCATGCCAAAAATCATCTGTTATCCAATAGTTGGTTTTTAAAATATAGATTATGAAAACAGTGACAATATCAAACGGTTAAAACTGTCATAGTTTTTCGATCACAGTCTGTATTTTTGAAACCGATCGTCAGATTAGTATAGTTTTCGGCATCCATAACATATATTGAAGAATATCTAATCCAACGTACATTCGATTTTCAAAATACTCATCCCACATTAGCTAAAAATTTACATCATCGCATAAGCTTATATGAATCATATGATGACGTCCTCATAAGAAAAAATTAACTCTCTATGTATATTCTAAGGTGGCCGGTTAGATTTATTTGAGTAGTCTTGGTCAATACATTATTCTTCAATTATTTGCATATAAAACTATGGATTCATCATCCATCTCTAGTGAAAACCAGTTGTATGGATTCATCATCCATCTCTAGTGGCCGGCTAAAAACAATTTTCTAAAGGTGATGATGGTCCACCTTCAAATTTTCAAACCCAAAATGTCTGTATTATTTGTATACAATTATAAACTAAAAGATAATTTAGACAAAAAATTAATGGGGCAATTCTATTATTTGTCCACTTTCATTTCTGTTCACCCTAAAAATTTCTATGGACCTTAGGTGTGAGCACTTCGGCCTAGCAGCTATCACACGAGCATGCCAACTGCAATCAAGGCGGTTGCAGGTTCTAGGGTCTTTGAGTGCAAAGACGTGTGTGCCTTGAGATGTGAAAATATAATGAATTGTTGGAATTAACAAACATAAAAATCACAAGAAACGTTCCATTTGTTGGCCTCGTAAACTCCTTTGATTAATAAATTTGCAAATGATAAATCCAGGAAGAAACCCGATCGAGTACAGCTTGATTATGGAACTAAAATACTCTTAAACTAGTAAAGTAAATTAACAGAAAGCAAAAAGAAAGCAAATATGAAGATAAAAAGCAGTTGATGTTTGATGTTGATCGACCCCTTCGTCCTTGACTTCCTTTGGCTTTTATAGAAAGGCAACTTTGGCTATCTAGATGACAAGTGTCCACCCATATTCTTGGCCCATTATCCACCTCCTTCTCAAGCTATCTTCTACTTCCTACGTTCTAGCAGTTATAGCCTTTTGACTCCCTTTAGGTGCTAACATGTGTCAGGCCATGATCTCATAGCCTATTGACTCCTTTTAGGTGTTGACATGTGTCAAGTCATGATCTGCACTAAATTGGCCTTTCTCCTTAGAAATATGGAATGGCCATATGATTGATATTTTTGGGGTGGCCGAAAATCTTCTTGGTCGATTTTTAGGGTGGCCGATTTTTCATAGGTCGATTTATATTACTTTTTCCTTACGGCCGAAATTCCCTTATTTCAATCTTAGTTTAAACTATCTCTAGGATGGCCGCCAATCCACTTGGCCGATTTCTTCAGGGTGGCCGACGATCTATTTGGCCGATTTATATAACTTCTTCTTTATGGCCGAAATTCCTTTCCTTCAAGCTTAGTTTAAACTATCTCTAGGATGGCAGACAATCCACTTGGCCGATTTCTTCAGGGTGGCCGATGATCTATTTTAGTCGATTTATAAAACTTCTTATTTACGGCCGAAATTCTCTTCCCTCAAACTCAGCCAAAACTCTTTTCTTTATATTTCGATCAAAATCTGATGGCCGATTTTTGGTGTGCCAACAATTTCATATAATTATAAATTTAGACGTTTCAATCATGATGTTTTATATTAGTAATAATAGAGGGAACAAATTGTACACTCAAAAGCCGACTTCTATATTTAAATTAAGAAAGAACTTATACAACGTTTTTAGCACTACCACATATAGTATGGTCCATTCAACATTTTTTTTTGCATCATTTATCATTGTAAAACTCTCTCTCTCTCTCTCTCTCTCTCTCTCTCTCTCTCTCTCTCTCTCTCTCTATATATATATATATATATATA
>JAESVK010001040.1:80631-112861 GCA_017140935.1 Hamamelis virginiana
AGCTTCTTAGTTTCCAAATAGCACTTTTAAGTCCCATAAATATGAACTTTCATTTTTAGCTATCAATTTATCATTAACATCATTTTCAGAATAGCAACTTACTTGAAAGGTCAATGTCATCAAACACCAAGATTGTACACAGCCAAGGAAAATAACCCAGATTCTATGACTCAAAAAAAAAAAACCTCACAATAAAATGAACAAAAGCAATCACTTGTATTTATAGTAGTGACATAACCATTTCAGACTCACAAAAGGGGAAAAAATACAAAACAAAGAGTTGTAATGCTTCAGTGGGTTAAAAATGCCACCAAGACATACACAATTTAGACTATAAGAAACACAGGCACGTCTATATTGCAAACAGAAGAAGTAACCACATTTACCTCCAGAGACTCCAAGTTTGTGTTTAATCTGGACAGTAAGTCTTTGGGTAATTGATCTTTTAACAAACTGAATGGGACCAGTGTACCAGAATTGGAGCCGATTATACACATACTTTCCTTTGCAACCCAAGAATGAATGCGATGCAAACTTTTAATATACCTTGCCATTTAAACTGAATGCGATGCAAACTCCCTCAAAATAGACAGGTGCTATAATCTTAAATATGTGAGATTCTCCAATTATAAACCTTATCAATTCTAGAAAAAAAAAAATTTACTTTGCATGTCATCATATAGTTATGCTTCTTTTCCAAGTTTTGTTTCCCATTAAACAAAGGACTCAATTGAAATATAACATTGCCCTCAAATCAACAAACTTTTAATATACCTTGCCATATTGGATGAATACTTGGACAAATGAAATAATGACATGTCAACTAAGCAATTAAGCAATAAACTTATAATATACCTTACCATGCATATTGAAAAGGTCTAGTTGAACTAAAGTTAATGTCTTTTTAAAAAAAATGGCATCGTCTCCAATATGCTTTGGATAGTTCATCTAATAAATATTATATTATAATTGAAAATTTAAAACCCCAAAACAATTAATTTTCAAGAGCAGGCCTTCAAGAAAATACCATTAACAAAAATGATTCCTCATAATTAAGCAGATATTAGGAGAAAATATAATCATAATTGATAAATAGAGGCATCTCACAAAACATCCTGAATACCTGTAAAAATTATAATTTTCATCATGCTAAGAAACATCCTGAATACTATAATTACTATGAAAAAAAATTAAAGAAAAAGAAAGCAAGGTTGTTTATTCACTTATTTGCCCTAATCTTGAACCAATGTTTAGTGCAACTTTTGTGGGCAACAGCAATTCTATAGTCTCTTTCCATGTTAGTAGCCAAATGCACTTTAATTTCATGAACCCCACCATCAACTCCGGCCTTGACAAAAAAAATTTGACACTGAAGAAGCTCTCCAAGAACCCAAAATGCCACCAATCTCAGTATCAGAACAATCTTTGGTTATGATAAACAGAGCAACACCATGAAAAAAAAATAAAAAATAAAAAATAAAAAATAACAGCTTACTGTCAACTTCCAATTGCAAAGAAGCATTCTATCAAATAACTACTGAGCAATAACCACTTCACCACATTTCTAATACCCAACAATGATTCAATTTCCAATAATAAGCTCAATCATAGAGCAAACCATAAAAGTTTCATAGTTTTCACAACAACTAAATCTATAATAATAATAAAAAAAAGATAGCAAAACCATAAAATCAAACAAAAACTATCTTTTGTATCAGATGTATTGCCATTTTTAGAGCTTTATGATTCCTGAATTTTGTATAAATCCTGCCATAAATGTAAATTGAAGGTTAATAGTTGTTCTGGGTTGATAAGTTGCTAAATTGCATCATTGTTTTTGTTGTAGTTTACATGATCTAAATATAAATTCCGACTTAAAAAGAATATGAAGTTTTGTATTATTATTATAAATCCTTCCATAAATGTAAATTGAACGTTAATAGTCTACAATTGACTTACATATATAGCTGGTTCTACATGATATCAGCAGATAATGACTAATGGAATATTCGAAAGCCCACTACACAGGGTGGTGACAAATTCAGAATGGGAGAGGATCTCTCTGGCTATGTTCTGTCTTCCAGAATCAAATAAAGAGATTGAACCTACAGAGGGGCTAATCAATGAGAAAAGACCAAGGTTATACAAAAAGGTGAAAAATTATGCCGAACTTGAAGCCTATTTCCAATATTACCATCAAGGGAAAAGGCCAATTGATATAACAAAACTTTAATGTCTTAATTTCGTTCATATGTTGTGGTTTGTATGCATATTTGAATGTTAAACCTGTGGAATTTTATGGGCATGCTGCATTGCTGCCCCTTATAATGAGTTAATTTAGATTTTTTTTTCTTTTTTCTAAATAGCAACATATGATGGTTTGTATACATATTTGAATTTTAAACCTGTGAAATTTTATGAGAATGCTGACCATTATTTATGAGTAGTTAATTTAGATCTTCTTTTCTTAAATAGCAACCAATGTAGATACAACTTTGAGCAATTGTTAGAAAGGAGAAAGAGGCTTCAGTGTTCTAATTTGTCAAATATACATAACAGTATCACTGAACAATTTTTTGTTCTGTCCGATTTAACTAACAGATACAGGAAAAAAGTGACTGCCCTTTCTACAGATGCATCACTAGTCCACTGCCGGTAATTTTACTTTTTAGGGCTTGCTGTATAACTTGGGGCATGTTTTGATGCAAATTTATTCATAGCCTAGGGACTGCTAGTGAACACCAAAGATTAATACGAACATTTCCACTTTCAGTTAAAAACAGGAATAATGATAAAATTGATTAATTAAATGGTCCAATAAATAAAACAGGAAGTGCAAAAAACACTTGTGGAGTGATGCATAAAGTTTATTGGGGGCAATGGCCAAACCAGTAATAAATCAATAACAAAACTAACCATTTTCAGTTAAAAACCATACCTTAGGACTCAGATCGGACCCAAAATTGAATTTCCAATTGCGATAATGCAAGAATCAAAGTCAAAGACTTCAGTAATGTTGGATTTGGATCAAGCTCTCTAGCATTGGCAGCCATGTTTTGGCAGCGGCGAGGATGAAAACCCCAGCAACCCCGGCCAGTCCTTCTTCATCCTCTATTGAAGCAGCCCCTTCAAAACCCAAATCATAAGCTCCAGCCGCAGCTCCTACATATGTGCCACCTATAGTAAATTAAAACTTATGTAAGAGAATAATCTAGAGAGAGAAAGATACCAATACATAGAGAGAACAATATAAAAATCAAGCCCGCCACTGACTATCGAAAATTCCCACTGCCAAAAGAATGAAAAATCACAGATTATAAAACATTCCGAAAAAAAAAAAAAAAAAACCTTTTTTTATGCCTATTTGGTTGCAGAGAAAATGTGCGAAAAGAAAACAATCGAAAATTTATTACTAAAATTTGCATAATTTTAGATCAGAATGAAACATTTAACACCACTCAATAGAGCATAATATAACAATCTGCCTACGTTGTAGTGACTCCACTTTTATTGAGAGAGAGAGAGAGAGAGAGAGAGGAGGCATGGAGAGAGAGAGGAGGGCCTTCACCTATTATTCTTATAAAATAAATTATGTAAATTCAAAATTGAAATCTTATCTTAATTTAAATTAAAACCAATTGAGAGAGAGATAGGAGGTTATTCAATTCTTATCTTTTAATATGAGATTTTTATAAAATTAAATTAAATAAAATCAACCAATGAGAATGAAGAAAATGGGAGAATTAAGGAGAGAAGCTGGAGAGAGAGAGAGAAGGAGGTTTATCTAAATTCAAAATTGAAATCTTATCTTAATATAAATTAAAAACCAATTGAAAGAGAGAGAGAAGGTTATCTGCTTGGAGAGAGAGAAATCAACCAATGAAAATGAAGAAAGGGAGAGAATTAAGGAGAGACAGCCACATCAGCCTAGCAAACTGCTCTATATATAATATAATATATATATATATATACACAGAAAGATTACCGTGATTTTTTGCTGACATGACATTCATAAGGGGAATCTAATCCAACAATTAACTTTTCAAATGCAACTGTTTCAACAAATCATAAATCACCTTATGCAAAGTTGCGTCAGGTGCACCTTATATTAGCATCTCCAATTATATGTGTGTGTGTGTGTGTGAATATATATATTTATACAGAAATGATCAAGTCAAGTATACCTAACTTAGATGAAAGTCAGTTGTGGTAACTCATCCAGCGCCTCATAGCATTTAGCTGACTTTCATCCAAGTCAAGTATATTTGACTAGATCATTTCTCTATCTCTCTCTCTCTCTCTCTATATATATATATATATATATATATATATATATATACATACATCAATCCTGATCTAGTTAGCATATGCTTACATAAGTTATGTAAGCATGAAAGCCATGAATAATTGTGTAATGCATATTTTGAAAAACTGACCATTGGATTAGATATTATACTTATGGATGTCATGAATTCCAAAAATCACGGTAATCCAATGTTAGAATTTCAAAATATAGTTATGAAAAACTGTGACCATTGAAAAGTGTAAGTTTTTCTCAGTAACATTTATGAGGAAGCGACAGTTGAATTACAGTAATTTTTGGTATACATGACATGCATAAGTACAGTATCTAATCCAACGATCAATTTTTCAAAATGTGCATCACACAATTATCTATGGTTTTCATGCTGACACAAGCTTATATAAGCATATGATGACTTGATCGTTCCTATATATATATGAGCAGAACTGATTCATTAAGGACCAGTCAGCAAGATTTTTTTTTTTTAGAAAAAAATTATTACTTGATACATTAACCCCAGTAAGATTGATTTATAACACTTTGCACCCTTGTATCATTTAGTCATTTGTTTCTTTGACTAAAACATAATGTTAGACTCCTCTTTTTTTTCTTTTTCTTTTTTGTGCAGTATTTATCCTACATCGCTAATGTGCCTACAAGCATAGCAGTAAAGTTTCATGATTTTTCTTAAGATATTTTATTTACAGAACTGCTATAGAACCAGACACTTTAACTTGAAATTAAAAACCACCCTGACATGTCCCGCTCTGAGTGATGTTTGAAAAAGATGGAATCGGTTTGAGAGAATGGACATCACCACTTCAAACATGACACGTCAGGGTGGTTTCAATTTGGGGTTAAAATGTCTGGTATTATCGCATTTTTCTTTTACTTATCATGAATTTTATTTACTGAATTGAGAAAATAATTCATAAAAATTAAAATATATTAAAAAAAATCATAAAATTTCTCCGATATGCTTATAGACACGTTAGCAATCTAGAATCGATAATTACTGTATAAAAAAATGACATGTCTAGCACCATTTTTAACTCAAATAAATAAATGGCCAATTGACAAAATGGTGCAATTTGTCACATTTTAAAAATATAGGGGTCCATGTGTTACAATTGAAAGTTTAGGGATGCAAAGTGTATGTTTTTGACCAATAGTAAAAGGGAGCAACTGTTAAAAAAAAAATTCTTTTTATTTTCCCACATTTTTTATTTTCAGCAACCAAATGCAGAAATGCTAATATCTTATTGAGATCCTGCGCGCAAACGTTATATTGTTCTCGAAGGTTTTTGTTTCCCTACCATGACAATAACTTGGCCGAGCCCAACTCATGAAGAACGAGCCCAACTCATGAGGACAGAATTGTATTTTTAACCCCTAAATATGACAAATCCGTCCTTTTCCCTCATCTCATAGGCCCAAATTTGGGCGGATCACAAAAAAGCTTCCCTTCCCTCCCTTCTTCCCTCAATCTTTCCCTCTCCTCCCCTCCCTCTCATACCAAACACACCCCTTAACCCTATTCCTTCCACTTTTCCCTTCTTTCCCTTCCCTCCTCCCACTCTTCACTCCAACCAAACATGCCATTAATATGAATTTTATTCACTGAATGGAGAAAATAATTTATAAAAATTAATATATATTAAGAAAAATCATGGAACTTCTCCGATATGCTTATAGACACGTTAGCAATCTAGGATCGATAAATACTGTATAAAAAAATGACATGTCTAGCACCATTTTTCACTCAAATAAATAAATGGTTAGTTGACATAAGGGTGCAATTTGTCACATTTTAAAAATACAGGGGTCAATGTATCACAATTAAAAAATATATGAGTGCAAAGTATTTTTGACCACTAGTAAAAGGGAGCAAATTGTTAAAAAAAAAATTCTTTTATATTCCCACATTTTTTATTTTTAGCAACCAAATGCAAAAATGCTAATATCTTATTGAGATCCTGCAAACGTTATATTGTTCTTCCGAAGGTTTTGTTTCCCCATGACGATGACTTGGCAGAGCCCAACTCATGAAGAACGAGTCCAACACTCAGGTGAGTCATATCGTTTACCCAGAATTTTCAGACAACTTTCCCTGTGTTTTTGACAATTAAAGTTGATTAAGCAAAAGTATTCACCAATACCCATTAAAGAAAATAACAATTCTATATCACACGACACTTTAATTCGAAATTAAAAATCATCCTAACATGTTATGGTTTGAATGGTGTGTAAAAAAGAATAGACCGTGACAATTTTCCATAATTTTTTCATTATTTTTAATAATTTTTTTTCAAAATTGCAAAAATCGACCATTGGATCAATTTGATTTTTTGCATTCATGATAAATATAAGTGAAACATCAAATTCAATGATCGGTTTCTCGAAATACCCGTTTCAGGTTGGTCAGATGCACTATGAAAGACGAAGAGGGACGACGAATGAAATTTTCCTCCTATGTGTTGTCAATTATCTTACTTTTGACTTAGTTTGATAAGGTTTTGACGTTAGAGATGTAAAATGTTGTGACTCTTTGCGGGTGTTCTCTAAAAAGGCCAATTTTGAATTTATGATTAATATGTGTGCACATGTCTGTTACATTTTGTTTTCTTTCAACCTTTCCTTCATCTTTATTACAGTGAGTCAACAGCAGAGAGTTATTATAACAGAACAACCATGGTGAGAAGCTTGTGGGAATATTACATGAAACAGGTTCTAAAGAGCTTGTGATCTTGTGCCATGGATCAGAAGCACAAATGCGACTCACTGATTTATCTTTTTCATTTCTTCTGGACATCTAAAGAATAAATTAGATAACCAGTATCGATGATTTGTTTTTGTTTTTTTTTTGTTTTTTGTTTTTTTTTTTTGTTTTTTCTGTAATATTTGCTTCATAAAGCTGAGCTCAAAAAATTGGGAACTTAGGATAAGGCTTCTTGGATCTTGGTTCTTGGTTCATGGTTCAAGAGATGAGCCTTATCCCACATACCTTCTTGGCCCCTCTGGGACAAACAAGTGAGCTGGATAGTCAAGAATTTGTGGCTTATTCAGAATTGGGAACTTATGAAATGTATCGTACCTCCCGAAGATATTCTCTTTTGACACACTTATTCTAATTGACTTATTCCTAGTCCATGATTGCTTGGTAATAATCAGAATCACTTCTGGTTAGAGAAGCAATTTCATGTTTCAAGTATGATGTTAAAGAAGGTCAGTATCATGCTAACATGTTATGTTAGGAGTCCTCTGTAATCTATGTTGACTGGCATAGTATTTTTTTCATTGTATTCATTTTGGCCATACCAGTGGACCTTCTTAATGAAAGATAATATGGATCCCAGAAAGCAGAAAGGTAAATTATTTTGTTGGTAAAAGGTAAGTCCATCAAATGAACCCACAATGCAATTATTTTGATGAATAACCAATTCCTGGATCTGGGTGTGGGTACAAAATATGAATCCCCACCACTGTACAAGCCCGCGACTTACTGATTTGTGTGTTGAAGGGCTGATACACACATCCGGAGTTTGCCCCTTATTCTCCTCTGACTAAATCCTCAAGCTACCGTAACGGACTCGAGGGACAGAGAACAGATTAAGAGGTTCATCCTCGTACCGAAGGGAAAAAAAAAAAACCATCAAATGATAATAATAATTACACATACATTTAAGACGACTTAAAAAGCCATAATCATATCAAAAATGCTTTTCAAAAATTTCCATTTTAATCACAGTGGAAAATCAATGAGGGGCAGTTAAAATGGGTGGTTGAATAGCATTTTTGGAATAGGTAAATAAAATCATACATCTAGACACTTCCCACCAGTTCATTCAAAACTCAAAAACTATTCTTGCACCATTGAAACTTTAAAAGATATACACATAACTAAAATAGGCTCTGAATGGAATCGACATTTCCCAACAAAATTCTCAAACTAGATTTTCTACTTTATTAAATACAAGAGAAAAGTTCATGAAGATACAACAGCACCTACCAAGCAAAAAAAACAAAAATACATATGGATCGATGCCAACTTTCCTGCATTGACATCTCTATACTGATATACTCAACTAGGCCAAATACAACATTTATATCGTTAACAACACTTTCTTACATGACATCTTGATACCAATCTACTTGACTAAGCTGACACAGTCCTTGGCTTGACCCCAGTTTTTCTCCATGAGACACTGGGCATTATCTGCTTTGTGTCAACACGATCCTTGAACTTGATAGCAAAGTTGAGCAATGAGTCAAGAAGGGAGTCTGAAAGGATGTGCGGTTGGAGTCCCAACTCAATGAGTTTAGTGTGCTTGGCATTGTAATAATGTTCCTCCGCCTCTACTCTTGGGTTGGGCACAGATATGGTTTGCACATCAAGCCCAAGCTTTACTCCAGCTTTTGTAACAAGGGTAGCGAGTTCATTGACAGAAAATTGCTCAGTGAACTGATTGAAGACCCGAAACTCACCACGCTGTGCTGGGTTTGCAATGGCAAGCTCGACACACTGAACTGTATCTCTTATGTCGAGGTATCCCCTGGTCTGAATTGTATGAATCGAATGCGTTGAATATATATATATATTAAAAAAACAAAAATAAAAAAGGATTAATAAAGTGCGTTAAACAATAGATGCAGGAAGAAAGACACTCATATAATCACAATTAAAATCAAAATAGTTGAGAAATATGCATGTGATATCTATAATTGTAATAAGGAAGATTTATTGTCATAGAATGAAGTCGGTGAAGTAATTCCAAGAAAATATTATAGATATGAGTAGGGGAAGATGCAGCATTCCCAGTATATCTGTATTAAAAGGGTGCAAATACTGGGCAATAAATTATATCCAAACCCTCCAACATAATTTTGCTAAAGCATTAGAAAAAATGTGATAAATCAGGTGGTAATTTCATCCCAGTAGATCACCAAGGCATGGTCAATCAAAAGCTGGGTAGGGTGGCAAAACAAAGAACAGGGAGGCCCAGATTATGGTGGCGGAAAGGGAATCTGAATGGGGATTCAAATGGCATGATCCAGGATATGTCGGGTTTCTACTGAATCAGAATACTGGGTCAAAGAAGAAAGAAGTGTCAGAAGAATCAGAATACTGGGTCAAACAAGAGAAAAGTGTTAGAAGAATTAGGTTTGACTCAACAATATGCAAGTATTACAACAATTATCTACATCCAGACTTGATTCAGCTGTCAAAAACAAAGTTTCCCTGGACTTTGAGGACGATTCAAACAGTTCAGACAAAAAAATTGCCACCCTCCAGATTCCTTTCAATATGGTTTACACTTTACAGCATTACAAATAAACAGGTAAA
This sequence comes from Hamamelis virginiana, assembly GCA_017140935.1. NCBI lineage: Eukaryota > Viridiplantae > Streptophyta > Magnoliopsida > Saxifragales > Hamamelidaceae > Hamamelis > Hamamelis virginiana. The sequence goes on from JAESVK010001040.1 coordinate 90,279, forward strand.
ATGGCTGTAAATACAGGGTTTGAGTGAACGGTTGATATAGCTTTGTCCAGTTCCCATTCCTCCATCAGTTCAAGGAAGAATGACATCTCATTACAATTTCACAATTTACCTATGTAATCTTAAAAGAAGCAGATGCACTTCAAAGCTTCAAAAGAAGCATTCTACATACCTAGGTGCCATTTTTCAACCCTCTGCGATTATACTTGATAGCATCTAAAACAGGGACCAGTAAAAGTCCCTAGTGACCTTAAGATATCATTCTTCCTTAAAATTGGTTCAAAGCAGACCCTTAATTTCTGAAGAGAAAAGAAAATAACACAATGCATGATGTGGTATAGCAATGCTCTGGTGCTAGTGCGAAGAGTAATCTTACCTGCCCCCCTTTGCCATACACAGTAAGCGGATGACCAACAGCAGCCTGCACACAAAATCGATTCAATGCAGTTCCAAAAACAGCATCATAATCCAACCTGTTACAAAGCTCTTCATGCAGTTCAGTCTCATCTGTCCTCACCCCATAAACCACACCTTGATTGAGATCAGTAGCTCTGATTCCCCAGGCCTTGCATGTAAAGGCTATATTATTTGAATCATGGACCTTACTCAGATGGTAGAAGGAACTTGCTTGCTTGGGATAAGGCAGAGTATCTGTTCTTCCATTATGAGTAATTGTTATGTAACCCTCCTCGATATCAATGTTTGGTGTTCCATATTCTCCCATGGTCCCAAGCTTCACTAAATGACACTGCTCTCTGAACTCCTTTATAGCAAAGAGAACATTAAGTGTTCCAATGACATTGTTATTCTGCGTGAACACGGCTCTTGACCGATCAATCATGGAGTAAGGGGCAGACCGCTGTTCCCCAAAATGGACGACAGCATCAGGTTCAAATGACTTAAAGGTTTCAGACAAGAACTCAAAGTCACAGATGTCACCAATGTAGAGTTCAATGTTTTTCCCAGTGAGAGATTTCCAACGGCGGAGACGGTTGTGAATGGAGGAGATGGGGGTCAGGGAGTCAAGACCAAGCTGATGATCAAAGAGACGGCGAACAAGGCTGTCAACAATGGCAACTTCATAATTTTTGTTGGATAGATGGAGGGCAGTGGCCCAACCACAGTAGCCATCTCCACCAATAACCATGACCCGTTTCGGCTTGGATGGTTCATCGGAAGATTGATGGGAGCTAGAGTTGGACTGGGTTGGGGTTTCTTGACTTATAGGGAGAGTGGTTGCACGGACAGTACAAATTCTTTGTGGCCTCTGTCCTTGCAAGACAAGCCTTCTAAATGAAATTTTGGGAGTTTGTAAAGTAAAAGGTGTAGGAAATGCTACTGAGCCCTGGTTCAATGGTTTGGAGTAAGATTCGCTTGTAAAGCGTATTTTTAAAGAGCAAGAAGTTGAAAGCAAATGTGCCATATTATTTTTCCAGCAATATGTGCAACTACCTGCAAATGGCATGTCCAAACAGTCAGAGGTTCTTTCTTTGCAAATGTACTTCTACAAGAATTAGATTCAAAAGTCTCTAATTAGGCCCCACCCTAGTAGAAGAAAGTTAAAGAACTTTATCATGAAAAATAACAGCCACAATACCTGAAATGTCTAATGCTAGATGATCAACCTTTGTTTGGTATGCCCTCTAAAAACAATCAAGAGCAATAGATTTGAATAGGGGTGTTCAAAAACCGAACCAAACCAGACCTGTTTGGCCTGTTTTGGTCAGTTTTTAAACTTAACGGTCAGTTCAGTTTGATTTTAAATATATATAATTAAAATAAAAATTAAAAAAGGGTTTTTGGTTATTATCAATTCTGAACCGTAACATACCGAACTGGACTGGTCTAGTATAAACATATAATTATGTGTGTGTGTGTGTGTGTGTGTGTCTATAATTATACTAATACTTTTTCTTTAAAATTTACCAAAAGAGAGAAGACAAAAGTTATTAAAAAAAACCTTAGATCTAACTTAAGCAACCCCCAGGCTCGAATGATCTCTTCATCTCACTCTCAAATCACTCCCTTTTGTCTCTTTTTTCACTCTCACAGGCCACAATCTCACAGTAGAAACCCTAATTCTCTCCCCTTTTTCTCTCTCTTGACTCTCACAGACCACAATCTCACCCTATAAACCCTAACTCCCTAAGAGCGAACCCCTCAACCCCAGTTTTCATCGTTATCGGTCACCGATTCTTCGCCAGCCTTAATACTGGAGCCCTCCATCTTCTCCACCCATGATCTCACTCTCACTCTCTCACCCCTCTCTCTTCCTTCATTCTAACCCTAAAAAGTAAAGTTGAAGAATCCTAAGAAAGTTTAATCGCGGAACCACCCCTCGAGTCTCCATTGTCGTCAGCCACCACAATCACCACTGGCCTACTGCTATTCGAACCTCCCTCACTCGATCGCCAATAGTGACCTTCTCAAAGATCTTCATCCAATCGGCATCTCAAATTTAAGTAAGCTTCATATTTTTTGTTTTTTATTTTTTCAATATTTCCTTTCCACTTGATTAAAAAAAAAAAAAAAAAACTATTTCCTTTTCTTATAAAGTGACCAGATTATAATAACTGTAAATTTGTAACCTTTTTTTTTGCTTTAATAAATTCCTTTGTATGGATTGTGAAATGCTTCAAAAATGGCAATTAATATATATTATATTGCTTTTAAAGCCTTTAATAACTGTAATTTTTTTCTTGGTTATCTTCTTGTTTGTGTTTGTCAAATGAATGGTGAATTCACTGAATTGTCAGTTGTTGTTACAAACCAAACCAAACCCATTCAAACCGATCAGGTCGGTTTTCATCTTCAGTCGGTTTGGTTCGGTGCTGAAAATTCATAAACCGAATGTATCAATTCGGCGCAATATTTATCCTCCGACCGGCCAAACTTGACGTGTTCAGCCCTAGATTTAAAAGTGAGCACCTACAAGGTGAATTTTTCTCAGCGAAGAACTATACCACAAAATTCCAAACAAGAACAAGGGTAAGAACCGGTTTCATGTTTAGAAATGGAAAAAGTAAATACATCACCATTTTTGAATTAGAGAAAAATGACAACAAATCTGACTCCCTTCTTCTCAAGCAAAAAAAAAAAAAAAAAAAGGCTTTCTTATCAGTAGACTGCATGTTAATTTCCAATATTAGAAAACTACCCAACTTAAGCTGGATGAAGGTCGTACATTCTATAGTTGTAAGATCTTCGCAGGAAAATTAAAAAGGTGGAGAAGCAGACTAATACAAATCAAGAAGACAACTGTACAAGAATTATATTCATTGGAGCAGCAGACCAATTTAAATATTAAGGATACCAAGAGAGTGCCATTCTAATGCTTGCTAATGAGATGTCCCTCTAATTAGCACAATTTTGGCATAGAATTTTCAAATAGGCAAATCCACTTGTTAGAACCTGTGAGTGCCACCACTTTAAGTTTGGCACTAAACATATTATGTTTAGTTATACTCCCAACTTGAAGTCCAAAAGGTGAGGTTGATCAAATACATCAAAAAATAGAAAATATGAAACTTTAGACTATGCTTGCTTACAAATGCAAAAGCATTCAACCTCACAACTTTGGTAGTAGAACCCACAAGTTACATGTGGTTCCTAAGAACTAAGGTAGACAGTATGCAAAAAACAGCGTCATTAGCACGTGGATTAGAAAGAGATCAAAGCAAGGTACCCTCATTATAGCCTTATCTAATAAAATGGCTGTAGTTAGCAAAAGATACAGATTTCAGAAATGAAGATAAAGCATATATACCGAGAAAGCAAAATTCATCACTAACCCACATTCCTAAAAATCCAAGCTTAAATATAACATTACTATAAAAAATCTATCCATCAACATATTACATAGAGGTTGCAAAATTACAAATTTCCCCATGAACTGATCAATTTGCAACTGTACTATTCAAAACAAATCAAGCCAAAGAGTAGAACATAGTAGTTCTTTATACCTACAATCTCATCAAAAATCAAACTAATAAGTAATAGCAAGCTTAATCTAATCCATCTTTGGAACATTATGCTGGGTTTCACACTAGTTGGGGCATTTTCACAAACACCAAATATGCATCACCAAAGAAACAGAAATAACAAATAAAATATAGATTCTTCAAATACCCAGTTCATTTTTTAACAGTTTGAAGGTGTTTGATTTCTTCATACATACATTTATATATAAGCTTAAATGATTAACCAAGATGAATAAAAGAAAAAAGATCGGCCTAAAAAAAAGGATGATTATACCTGAAGAAAACGATTGAATCAGAAAGAAAGTTCAATAGAGTTGTGTATAGATTTGCGTCTTTGCGTATGATGAGAGCATGCGATGGGTTTGCGTCTTTGCGACAACTGCAGGGTTTTGGTGCCAGTTTCTGCTGGAAAGAATCGATGGACTTGCGAGTGAATATTCGTTTTATCCGCGGACGGACTTTAGCGAGATCCGAAACACGATATTTCGGATGACACTTATCACCGATAGACACACAGAAAATTGGGCCGAAATTGATGGAACTATGGTCTTGGAGTTCCAAACTCGTTAAGGATTTTAAATGGGCCTATTGTAGGCCTTGTTTTTGAATTTTTACACGCTCATTTCAGAGAGCCCGACTTTAGATTAAGATGCTAATAATTTCATGACCTGGCCCAATCACACTCCTTATTCTTTTCTTTTTCTTTTTTCTTTTTTGAGCCGTTATGGTAACCCCTTCAAATACAACCCCAATTATAAGTTAACCTCAAATAATACTAAATAAACCCCACATACTTACAAAAATGCCCCTAACTTCATTTCACTCATAACAAATTTATATGTACACTTCATTACCCACATCTTTCCATTCCCATTCAAAGACGATAGCATGACTTAGGGCACAGACACACTCCACGACATCTCTGCAATGACTCTCCGTCAACAAGCCTTCACCGACACCATCTTTGGCGATGACGAATTCAGGTAAGTAACCCTCCCATCATCTCCCCCCCCCCTCTCTCTCTCTCTCTCTAAAACTAATCAATTCACCATCTCTGGAAACTCGTCGACTCCGATAGGTACCATCCCATCAATGTAATTTTTTGCATACATGATGTGTATAAGTGGAGCATCTCATCCAATGGTCGATTTCTCAAAATACTTTTCTCATGTTAGGTTTTGCAAAGAATAGGTAAATACCTTAGATAATAACCGTTTGTCATTGCAATATGACCATTTTAAATTTTATTTTTAAAAACACTAGTGTGGGTCTATTAGTTTTATAAATCAACCATTGGATTAGATTTCCTACTCATGTATGTCATGTATGTCATGTATGCCAAAAATCATAGTAATCCAATGGTTGGTTCTCGAAAAATATCACCGTGAAAAATCACAAAGGTGATATTTTTCAAAATATTATATGAAAATTTTTAAAATCTGACCATCGAATCAATTTAATTTTTGGTATGTATGACTTACGTAAGTAGGGTATTTCATTTTTATTAATATTTAATAAATTTTATTTGTAAATATATATATAGTAATAGAGTGGAATACAATATTACATGCTAAACAAACAAAACTCTTATAAGTTTATTTACAATTATACACAATTACAGATTAATTGAATTATGAATACGTGGCATTTAATAATTTTTTGAATTATTGTATTTTAAATTAGAAACTAGGTTAAGAAAACAAATAAATTTAAAAATGGTTTGCATTTCTTTTTTGGAAGTATTGTATTTTAAATTAGAAACTAGGTTAGGGAAATTTAAAAAAAAAAATGTCAAAACTAATTTGGATTTTATTTTAAATTATAAACTAGGTCGGGAAAAAAAATAAATTTATAAATGTTTTGTATTTTAAACTAGGGTGGGAAAAAAATGTCAAATATTTTTTGGAATTATTGTATTTTAAATTACAAACTGGGTAACGAAAATAAAATAAAAAAGTCAATTTTTTGTGGAATTATTGTATTTTAAATTAGAAACTAGGTTAGGAAAATGAATAAATTTAAAAATGTTTTGCATTAGTAACTAGTTTAGGAAAAAAAATTTAAAAAAAAATGTCAAGTTTTTTTTTGGAATTATTGTATTTTAAATTAGAAACTACATTAAGAAAACAAATAAATTTAAAAATGTTTTGCATCAAAAACTATTTAGAAGAATTTTTAAAAAATGTCAAAATTCTTTTGGAATTATTGTATTTTAAATTTATATTGGTACAAAAATTTAAAAAGAAAATTGCATATATAATGATAATAGAATATAATTTAATAAAAATTGGATAGGGGGATCAGATTTAGGGCTGGATTTGCTGATCGGATTAGAGGTTCAGATTTAGGATTGGACATTTGGATGGGACATTTTGATCAGATTTCGAATTTGACATTCGAATCGAATTCGGATTATAAAAGACCAAGAAGCCAATTTGGATTCAAATTGAATTGAATAATTAGGATCGGGATCGATCCGAGTTCAATTTGGATCAGTTCCAATCCCATCCGAGTTGGCAGGATCGAATCGAATCTCGGATTGACTCGTTCCGAGTTGCACCCCTGATCTAAACATGTAGTGATCGTTATAGTGTAGTCAAATCTCTACTAAGATTACATTAAAGTAAAAAATTAATAGAAAATCAAAAGATCATAGCGAATTTTAGAAGTAACAAAAATACTGAAATGCTAATAAATCTTGAGTGTTATCAAATCCAGATCGGACCGGCCGGTTTAACCGGTTGAACCGGGAATCGGGTGCCTAGTCGACTGGATTAAACCCCCAAAACCCAGTCAACCTAAAAATCGGCCTATTTTATGAAACCCGTTTGACCCGGCGGTTTTACTATTTTATTGGATTTATTGGTGAACCCGCTGGTTTTTTGAAAACAAAAAAAAATTTGTCAAAATGACACAAATGCCTCCAGATTTTATTGATTTACTCATTGTTATTAAAATCAGATCGGACCGACTGATTCAACCGGTTGAACAGGGAACCGGGTGGCCGGCCGGCTAGTTTAACCCTCCCAAACCCAGCTGACCATAAAACCGGCCTCTATTGTGTGAACTGTTCAAGCCACCGGTTAAACTGTCCGGGTTCCGGCTTAATTGAATTATTCAGTGAACCGTCCGGTCTTTTTTAAAAGGAAATTTTGGTCAAAAATGACACAAATGACCCCTACAATTTTTGACTTCCTATTCATAGTAGAAGGGTAAAAACGTAATTAGGGATAAAAAGTCATAAACCCTAAAATCCCATTTGGCCATTTCCCATTTTCCCCGATTCAGCAAAGTAGCAAACCCCATTGGCCACCGGCGACTGGTCCTCCACCCCTGTTGGCTGCTCCGCTGCCGCACATCCTCATTCGGTCATTCCTCTCAGGCTCTCACGATTCCAGTCGGACCAGTCCACCCCTGCTGCACATCTCGTCATCTCCGATTCCGCCTCTGCTGCATCCGCTTCGGCGCTGCCCGCTGCCCGCTGCCGGCTTTGCCCCATTTATCTGGTAACCGGTAAGCTGTACTCCTTTATCCTCTTTCATCCCATTGTTCATATTTGATATTTCATTAGCTTCCTTTGCCTGTGGGTTTCTTTCAAATTTCAATGTTAAATACTTAAATTTGTAGGCTCTGTTCTTGGTTTTGTTGGGTAAGTGCTCTTGTTTTGATATGTAAGCAAAGTTGTCCTCAATTGGGCATATTTTGTTATATTTACTTCTTTAATAAATTTTAGTTGGAATCTCTATTAAAAAAAACATGTGATTTGTTGAAGATACGAGGATATTTTCATCATATATGATAAGCAAAAAGACTGTTTGGTTTGGCAAAATGAAATTTCTGAATAGGCATGACTTAGTTACATATACAGTATTGGTGGTTTAATTTATTATATCCAATCTGGAAAGTAAAACTCTGTTTGATGAGTTTTTAGGAGTCTCATCTAGTGATTTATTTTTTCCCAAAAATTTTGAAAACTGTTTCACCATTCATGGATGTTAATACAATATGGTCATGTTTTTCACCATAGTGAAACAATTTTTAACCTATTATTAATTTCATGTATTGAAAATACAAATCCATCCATTATGCATATTTAGTATTGCTACATAGTTTTTTTTGTCCATTCTGATGCGTGACAAAATTCATTAAAGAAAACGAAGATACAAAGAAGGATAAGGCTTCCTTTGCTGGCTAGGAGAGTATAATGAAGTAGGTAAATCAAGTGTGTTTGTGTGTGTGTGTTTTATAGAGAAATTGAAGACAAATGCCATATGTTTGTGTCCTTCAGAAAAACTGAAGGGAAATCCATCCTTGAATTTAAATGAGGTCTCAAGAAATGGAGGGTCCAATCAAATTTCAGCTCAGAAATCCATTCTTTTATTTGTCACTGCTTTATGTGAGACTTTAATTGTTGTCATCTACCTACTTCTATGTCATCTATCTTCTTTATGTAATTAAAAATTACTTTATATTTTACAGGTTTAACATTGATGAGAGCAAAGATTAAAAGGATTGGAGATTGGAAGGTTTGGAATTTCTAAAGAGTGGGCTTCAAAGTTTAAAGCATTAGTAAGGTATGTTATTATAACTTAATCTTTGAAGAGTCTGGTTAATATATTAAAACTTGTTGAAATGTGAATATCCTTTATGATGTGAATCAATGAATTGATATGTTATATTGGATTATTGGTATGTGATTAACTGATTATGCCATAGTGCTTCATAGTTGATAGTTCATAGCATTGAAATTTCAAACTTGATGTGTTGGTGAACTTTTGAATTATATATGTTAGCATTTTAGCAATATGTTATTACTTATTAGCATTATGCATTGTTGAGATATTGACATATTGACATATTATGTGATTAATGATTATAATTTATAAAGAATAGAGATACTTCTTAAAAAAAATTTAGAACTTGATGTGTTGGTAGATCGGGTATTATTGTGGGAAATGATGGTTAGTTGGATTTTCAGTTAATTTGGATATAGGTCCTATTGATAAAGCAGAATCGTGGGCATTATACTATGGATTAAAGCTAGCTTGGGAAAGAGGGTAGAGGAAAATTTAGAAATCATCCTAGCATAACTAAAGTAAGCATGAGACTCATATGTAGTTGTGGGGATACGCATAGTTATTAAAGCGCGCGCGCCTAGGTGCAGGCGGGCGCAAGTCTTGGGCTTTGCCTAAGCTTAGGCGAGGCGACTTCCCTCAGGCACATGGAAGGTGCGCTTAGGTGAGGGTTTTTTCTGAGGCGCAGGGCGCATCTAAGGCGTGCCTGATGGTTCACTACCTTTTTTTTCTTATATCCAATCTCTTTGGCTTTTAATTTTAGCCATTGGATCATTTGATCAGCCCATTAATTATCAATTACTTAAAAAAAAAAAAAAAAAACAAAGAAGGAAAAAGTTGGGAAAATTGATTACATAGTGTGTTGCCCTAACTTCTTATCTGCACATCCACTGCTCACTGCCTCTCTCTTTTAGCCTCTTCGATGAAGATCACAGGCAGTTAGGTACTCCTCCTCCTCCTCTTCTTCTTCTCTTCTCTTACGCACTGCATTGCTCCATTTTTTGTTCCTTATTCTCTCACGGCTGCTCTGTTTTTTTTTTTCCCTTCTTCTTCTTCTCTTCTCTCATGCACTACACTTCACTGCTCCATTTTTTTCCCCCTCTTCTTCTCTCACTGCCACTCTATTTTTTTTACTTCTTCTTCTTTCACGTCCTGATCTAGTTCTCTCTCTCCCTCCCTCTTCTTCTTGGACTACTCTTTTTTTTTTTTTTTTTTTAATTTGGGGTTTTTTTTAATTTTGCTCCAAAACTGCTGCTGAATCTTCTTCTAATGGCTGCTGTTTTTTTTTTTTTCCTCGTATGATTTGTTTTGTTTGCTTATTTTTCCTTTTAACTCCAAATCCTCCAATGCTCCATTATATGCCTTGTGTTATATTACTTCTATATTGAAATATTGAATGATTTGAATCATATTATTATTACCTGATTGGCTGCTAATTGATTGTATGTGGCATTGTGAGTTGTGAGTTGTGACAATGTGCAATTGTAAATTGTGCTAATTGCAGGCTGTGCAGCCTTGCTATACTAAACAAAAGAACAAAAAAAGCCTATGTAGGATTTGAACCTCTCTAACCAATTAAGCTTATAGGCCAAAAAATGAGTATTGAATTGTTTATGTGTAAATTGATTTATCTTTTGTAGTGACATTTAATCAAATATTTTAGTTATAGTTTTATTAAAATGTGCGCCTCACTTCCCTCAGGCCTGCGCTTTTCTTTTTGCCTTGCGCCTTAGCCCTAGGAGCCTTTTCCTCCTAGGGTGCGCCTTGCGCCTTTAAAAACTACGGGGATGCATATTTTGAAAATTTGATAGTTGGATTAAATACTGTTCTTATGTATGTCATGCATGCAAAAAATTACATTGAGCCAACAGTTGGTTTCTCAGAAATGTTATTGTGAAAAACTGTGATAATTTTCAATTGATGCGGTTTTATACCATCTATATTTCGAGATGCTGACATAGGATAACTGTGATTTTTGGTATGCATGGCATCCATAAGAAGATATCTAATCCAACAGTTGGTTTTTCAAAATACATATCCCAAAGTTAATTGGATGCGTCATGTTTACTTTAACTAAAGTTAGCATATATGCACAAGATCGGGAATGAAGGAAAATTATGGTTGAATTTGATTTAGAAAGTTCAATTCTTTTGGTGAAAGAAGAGGTGACAAATTTTCATCTTAATTTAGCTTTGATTAAAGCTTGTTAATTTGGAGGGAATGGGAATGCTGGTTAAGACATGCCTTTGTGGGAGCGAATTATTGTGCTGATTGATTAGCTAATGGGAGTTTATCTTATGAGGCAGGAATGTAGGATTGAGAGTGTATGAGTATCCTTCAATGGAGTTGATTTTCTTGTTAAATGCTGGTATAGCTGGGGTTTACCAGGCGTAGTGTCTTTTTTCCTTTAAACGATAGAAATTTACACCTATCCCAAACCCAATCCCATGTAGTTTTGTTGTATTGCAATCTCCTCGGAAAAAAAAAAAAAAAAACCCCAAACCTTAGAGAGGGATAATATCTTTGCCTCATTTATGAGAAGAATATAAATAAAACCCATCAAAACATATAGAGTAATGTTATTTCACCCGCCTATTTCATCCATATATTTTCACTCACCTTAGTTGGCAAATGATGTGTGGCTCATATCAATAAAAGTAATATTTTTTATTTTTATTTTTTCAGGATCATAAAAATGCTTTGTCTAAATAAGATGGGTGGTTAAAGATGGATGAAATATGTGGGTGAAGTAGCATTTTCAAATACATATGTCCACTTACAGATTGCCCAAGTAGATAAGTGGCAAATGATAGGTTGTTGGAATCTTATCAAATAAACGAGTATTAAAAGAACAATGCATTTTAGAAGCCTTATTATTTTTGGGTTTAAAAAAAGTGGTATCTTTAGGGGGCCAAATATATCTGAATCTCATTTAACTGTTGTTTGATTAGGTGTTTTTGCTTATGTAACCAACTGCACCCAATAAATGATACATCAATTTTGCTAAATCAATTAAAAGTTGATTTAATATGAAAAAAACTAAATAACATTAGCAGAGTCCACTGAACTTAGTTTGCATTTTGAAATTTTCAAACAAGTCATTGAATTTGGATTCAGACTGAAAAATTATTGAAATGATGCTTTTTAGGGTCACAGGTTTAGGACTTGACCCGATAAAAGTGATGGATTTGTTGGGATTTAGATTCTTCTATTACTTGGTAAAGAATAAAGGAATATATCACTTTTGTAAAATAGTGCATTTTGGAGTCTAATTGGATAAATAAATGGTGCAAGGTAGTATCAAATCTTTTTGGGCTGTTTGGCAAACTTGAAAATTTGGCTAACTGAAGGTTTTTATTTCAGTACTGTTTGTTAAGTCTTTTTTTTTTTTTTTTTTGTTTAAATTAATTTTTTTTTTTTTTTAAAATAATACATAAATTTTGTCTTTTTTTTTTTTTTTAAACCAACCGTAAACTGGTTTATATATATATATATATATATATATATATAAATCAGATAGCAGTAAAAGATTGAATGTAGCCCGATCAAAGTTTCAAAGTTGCCAAGTATGGAAAAAAAATGGATGCAAGGCACTAAGGCAGTGGCTTTTTGGCAGTTTATGAAGATGGAGCATTTTGAAGAGGGAAGTTCTTAAGAAATATTTAATGGTGATGTTTCAATAATTACATTCCAACTTTCTTCATAAACCCTAGTCAAGTGTTTTCAGTTCTTGTCATCCATAAACACCCCTCCTCTCTCTCTCAAACACACACACATGGAGGAACAGAAAGAAACAACTGAAACAACCCAAACCCCTAAACAGTCACCTCTATGCGAAGAGTGCAAATTGAACCCATCAAAGTACACATGCCCAGGTTGTTCCATACGCTCTTGTGGTCTTGCTTGTGTCAAAGCCCACAAACAAAGCACCGGCTGTACGGGAAAGAGGCAACAGACCCAGTTCGTTCCTCTTTCTCAATTTGACGAAAATCTCCTTCTCTCAGGTACTTTTCTCATTCTAATTTGTTATTTTTGCTGGAGGAAGGTTGTTAATTGTCTTCAAATTTCAATTCCTTTTTCGCTGTTTTGAAACTATTCTTTGTGGGTAGATTATAATTTGCTTGAGGAAGTGAAGAGGGCTTCTGAATCTGCTCAGAGAATGAGAGTTAAACTGTGTGGGCATTCACATTTTAGGCTGCCATCCCATCTTCAAAGCCTTCGGAATGCTGCAGGTCACCGAAGGACAAAACTCTTGTTCCTCCCAAGTGGAATGTTGAAAAGGGAGAGAAATGAATCTCGTTACAACCAAAGGTTATTATCAATTCCATGACAGCTTGCCATTATAGATTGAGTAGGTGATCTATTGTTACTTTTACTTGGCAGTTCTTATGATTTGTTGGATCTTTTATTGTGATGGAATATGATTTTTGTGATATGAAACTCCAATAAATTTCCATTTTGGGATGTATTTTTTTATTGGATTTGTAATGCTGATAAAGTTATATGCTCCTTGCTATCTATAAGAATAATTTGCTGGTCCCTGAATCTACTCTTAGATCTCTAAAGTGGTATTTGAGTGAAAAGTGTTTTATTTGAATTAGAAATAGTTGATTAATAGTTTTTCATCCATCAGTCTTACCTCTTAACATATTCCTTGAGTTTGTTTATGCTAGATTACTTAAGAGTCAATTCTCTCTCTCTCTCTCTCTCTCTATCTATATATATACATGCATGCATGCTTGCATGTATGTATGTATGTACACATGTATGTATAGATGCATGCAGGGCTTCTATCATAAGGTGCACCTTACGCAACTTTGCGTAAGGTGACCTCTATATGGCCAAATGCAAATCATATATTGAAAAACTACCGTTGGATTAGATGAACTGCTTGTGAAGTTCATGTTCGCCAAAAATCATAGTGATCCAACACGTCAGTTTTTGAAAAATCTCACAGTGAAAAATTGCCTTTTTTGTTCTTTAAAATATCACTGGGTTTTTTCAAATACTAACTGTTGGATCACTGTGATTTTTTGGCGAACATGAAATTCATAAGTAGCTCATCTAATTCAACGGTTAGTTTTTCAAAAGATGATCTGCATTTGGCCCTATAGAGGTTACCTTATGCAAAGTTGTTGGATTTATGCAATACTGATTCCTTGAGTATTTTAGACTTACGGAGCTAGAACTAGGATGGATATGTATTTGTCATCACACAAACCCCCATGCCATGCCTCATTAAGAGAGGTCCAGTTGCCCATGCACCGCCTAGGTGCCACAGTTACACTGGGTTTTGGTTAAGGAGGGATGATAGATTCCCAGGGTGTTTACAAATACCATTGTCGGATATAAAAATTCTGTATGCCGTGGATCAAATGTCTGCAGATTTCATTGTGAATTGATCCTTTTGAGTTAGGGCCAAACAAATTTGTCCCTATTTGAGGTGTGGGGAGCTGGTTTTTCTTGATTGATTAGTCTATCAATAAAGTCTTCATTAGCTCATTCTTTTCTTAATGTTCATGGTCAATGAGATCAATTCTGGAGGAGCGTGTCCTGGGAGGAAAGGTGGGTGGGTGGGAAGGAGGGAGATGGGAGTGTATAGAGTGGATTTGCATGCCAATTCATGATGTATAGTTAACTTATGTATTTTTACTTTACACCATCATTCACTGGAAGACTTTGTAAATTTCCAAATTTCTCGGTACGTTTTTTACATAAAGGCATCTGTTCTTTGTCTGATCGTGGGCAGTGATTAGTATTGTCGTTTTGAAGCTCTATTGATGACTCAGGAGAGCATTTTGCATTAGTGGTTAGTTGGTAACAGGTTTGTGTGCCTGAACATAACGAACATTCAGGGACAATAGTTTTTCAAAACAAATTAAAGGAAAACAGCTTAATGGTTATTAATTGTACTCTGCTTTATTTTGTTAACCATCATGTATTTGTATTAGAGGGGAATTCAGGTGCTAGTAAATTGGTAATTTTCTTGAAGATTGCTAAGGTGGAGATACTTTTGCATCAATTACTAACAATTCCTTTTGATATTTTGTTTTCCAGGAAGAAATTCATCTCTTGGACGATTGAATGGCGATTCCATTCAACAGATGTTGTCTTACTAAACCATGGGTGAGCTGTCCTACCAAATCTTAGCTGAAGGAATTTTACTGTCTTAACATTCCTCTTATTCTTTGAACAATCTATTACTGTTTCAATATTAATTAGTACATGCCAGGCTAAATTAATTTGCGTAGTGAGCCAATGCATTTGATGTTGTTGCAGTGTACATGAAAACACAAATCTATCCTCTGTAATTGAGAACCATCTAAAACCCAGCCCATGGAATCATCGGCTGAGGCAGTTCTGTGAGGAGCAGCTGGATTGTCTCAAATTTTTCATCCGTAAATATCCGAAGGTTTTTCTTTTATTATTTCTTTCTTGTTGATGGTTGTTCAAGTCTCTGTTGTGGGCATCCAAGATACCAATTTAAATCCTAAAAATAGTTTAGCTTGGTATCAGCTCACACCCCACTTTTACTACTAAGAAACCACCCTTACGGAACAGTATCTACTTGCGCTGTGCACAAACCAAAACTAGACTGACCCAATCCAACTTTGATATCAGGTTTCATTGGCCTTTTGTAAATGGGCTAGGATTGAGGCTTTGGGCAACTTAATCCAAACTAAGCCAGCTATTAGTAATGTGTTATTTTCATTTACCATGCATTGGACTACCACTTTGAGTTTTGACAGTGGACCTTTCCCTTCCTCTTTAGGTTAGCCTGTGGGGTCCATTTCTGCATTGCATAGTTGCTGAGATGTTTTCATTTGCTATGACCAGGAATTTGCTTGACTTGCGTCCCATGGGGCACTATCAGGAGAAAGAATGTGTTACTTTATATAAGCAATATGTATAGATGTGCATGTGTGTACATAAAAAGGATAAATAACGTCTGGCTCCATGCTCCAAGTATTACTTGCAATATTGAATGCAGAATAGTTTCCCCACTTAAGAAAAAGATTTATGTGAGTTGGGTTAGAGTTCAGAAATGAGTATCCTGGTTGGAGCTGGGTTGGGCAATGGTGGGTATTGTGCTCAATGGGTCGAGTTTGTGTTGGCTGTCTTTCCTACTGAACCTACCTGCCTTATAACCCTATCCTGATCATGGCTGCTATCTCTTCTTTCATTTTGAATTTATTAACTAAATATTTTCTATTTAGACAAAATCTTATCAATTTCTGTACTTGCAGGGCCCCAAGTCACCTTTCCGTGAGTTGGACATCAAGGCTCCACTAGGCCAACAATTAGCCAATTTAGTTATTTTGGAGTACCCTGTTATTCATGTTTTTCTCCCTTCACACACCTATGATTTTGAAGTTGTTAAAGATGCCAATCCTCGTCCTCATAAACAAGAGCTTAAGTACTCTGTCAGCAGTAATTACCCAAGTCCAAAAGGTGTTCCCTTCAAGGAGGAGGAAATAGAAGAAGATGGCAACTCTTCAGATCCTCGGGTTTTAGATCTAATGAAGCATGCGAAACCTGATCCTGTATTTCAATTCTCCTGTCAAGGCAGGACTGAGAAAGAATTGAACAGCTCATCAGGTAGGCCATTGTTGGAAAGAGTGGCTCAAGGCACAAAGCCAGTACTGGACAGTGATATACGGATCCATACAGCTGAAGATAGCAAGACACATTCCAGCTCCAACACCAAGAAACCGAGTGTATCTGAAGATGAGGATTTTGATTTCGATCAAGGCTTGATAGATGCATACTCAGATCTCATTGCAGAAATTAATCCCGATGACTTTCTCGATTTTGAAGGTGGGTTTGCCAAGGAAGTGGATTCAAGAGATGACTTAGATTTGAGTGCAATCTGGCCAATGGAGGAGGAGGAGGAGGAATTAGAGGAAGGGGAGATTCCTGGGTTCTGAATGATTCATTCTCATCAGCTTCTATTTCGAGTAAAATAAGAAATGGAGTTCGATGGAGTTTTAGAAGGTGCATCATTCTCCAGTTATTGGTAAACAATTTATAATGGTATTCGTTCAGTGGCAGTAAGCTCTGAAAATCATCATAATCGTTGATAAAGCAAGCTTCTCAATTCTCTGGGCTAAACTGTTTGTCTGGACATGCTTTCCTTCATATCTAGCCTAAGGAGGCTGCTGAGACTGCAATGTCTAGTTTGTGGGTTCTGAAACTGAAACTGCCTGCCTTCTCGATTGATATTGGATTTTGTTCTCCCTGTTGCAGAGTATCAAACTTTCTACTTCGGCATTATTTTGCTTTTTAAATACTTTGTAAAATATGCATTTGTCAGTTGTATCTTTTTATAATTATTATTATAATTTCTATAATCAATACACCCTTGTTGAAAGCCAAAAAAACAGAAATCCTGAATTTGCAAATTCCGAAAATAGTTTTATGTTTTTGGAGTTCCAATATATATATATAAAGAATAAAATACATATTTGGCTAAAAATTTTCTATTTTCAAAATTAAAAAGAAATTAAAAAATTTTGAAAGAACATATTTGGCTAACTTATTCTTGAAAAACTAACAAAAATAAGAGAGAAATGTGCAAATTCAAAATAGAAAAAAATAAAATAAAAAATAAAAAATCTTCTGGACTGTTTTCGATACATGATTTAAACTTTGAAAATAGAAAACTGTTTTTGAAATTAAGTGAAATGCATCCATTCTGACAGTGTGTGGTGCATGCTAAGAAGTGGTATTGCCAATTGGGATTAGCCCAGTTGTTTTGATAGGAAAAAAACTAAATAACATTAGCAGAGTCCACTGAACTTAGTTTGCATTTTGAAATTTACAAACAAGTCATTGAATTTGGATTCAGACTGAAAAGTTATTGAAATGATGCTTTTTAGGGTCTCAGGTTTAGGACTCGACCCGATAAAAGGAATGGATTTGTCGGGATTTAGATTCTTCTAGTACTTGGTAAAGAATAAAGGATTATATCACTTCTGTAAAATAGTGCATTTTGGAGTCAAACTGGATAAATAAATGGTGCAAGGTAGTATCAAATCTTTTTGGGCTGTTTGGCAAACTTGAAAATTTGGCTAACTGAAGGTTTTTATTTCAGTATTGTTTGTTAAGTCGTCTTTTTTTTATTTTATTTCCTGTGAATAAGTTCAGTCTTGTATGGAAAATAAGGCATAAATTCAGCTTCTTCTTTTTTTTCAAACCAATGGTTTATAAACAAAAAATAAAAAAATCAGATAGCAGTAAAAGATTGAATGTAGCCTGATCAAAGTTTCAAAGTTTCCTAGTATGGAAAAAAAAAAAGGGATGCAAGGCACTGAGGCAGTGGCTTTTTGGCAGTTTATGAAAGACGGAGCATTTTGAAGAGGGAAGTTCTTAAGAAATATTTAATGGTGATGTTTCAATAATTACATTCCAACTTTCTACAAGCTTAGGCTTTTTATGTGTGGGATAGAGTAAATTCTATTCTTCTACACTCCCCCTTACGTGCAGGCTCATTTAGGCCTTGTCAACTGGATAACCAATACTCTGATATCATGTTAAGTTTCTAACATAAAAAGCCTAAGCTTGTAGGTGGAGAGCCCAATACAGCTTTATGAAGCTATAGCAAGCCTTTTATTTATGTGATGTGGGATAGAGTAGATTCTATTCTTCAGCACTTTCTCTCACGTGCAGACTCGTTTGTGCCTTGTCACATAGATAACCAATGCTCTGATATTATATTAAGTTTTCAACATAAAAGCCTAAGCTAGGTGGATGACTTAATACAAGTATATGAAGATATAACAAACCTTTTATTTAAGCGATGGAGGATAGAGTGGACTATATTGAAGCAAAATTCATAATCACAGCTAATATTGATACACTTATCATACTAAATGAGGTTTTAATGAAAATTTTGATAATGCAACATATTGATATTTTACCTTAATTTTTAATCTCAATATTTATAAGTAACTTTCAATACTTTGTATGATCAAAATTTTCACTTTATATTAAAAAAAATAATTATAATAAAAAATAGTGAAAACTTATCTAAGTAGACCCTTAGATACTGGTGGCCATACTAACTCATCCCCAAAATCCTGTATGATCTTTGCTGGGCTTGCTAAAATGGGCTCAATTTTTTCAACTTTTCTAAGCCCCTCTAATTTTCCAAATGGGCTAACTTTATACAATCTAGCTTGGCTCGGCCCAATGATGTTTGATTAATATTACTTTCTCAATCAACTTAAATATATAAGAATTATTTTTATGAATTTTTATATAATTTATACAGCTAGCTGATTATTTCAATCTTATTCATTTGGTCATATATGACATATCATTGTATTTTTAAGGTTGGACCCAAAATGTTAAATCTAGGCATGAAATTATGATGCCTGAGGCATCCAATATCATCACCAGATTCAATCCATCAAATGGTGCATCCTCATTATCAGGGACCGTGGACATATCAGGGACACTTAAAAGCATCCCCTTTGAGGCGGTCACCATTGGTGACACAGCGCTCAATGACACTTTCCAAAGTGTTGTCAAACACCTATTGCGACACTTTTTGAGTGTCCCCTTTTACAAAGCCCAAACTTTGTACATATGCTTGTAAATAGTTTCTAGAATGTTCTAGGAATTCCTATTACTAGCATAGTAGGAGAAGCTTCTAGAACAAGTGTACCAATTATTGGCATCTAGAATTCTCCTTGTAGGTTATAAATAGATAGTGATGGCTTATTTGCTCCATACCTCACCACCGACAAGTCAGAAAGCTCTCAAGCTTTCTTATAAAGCATTCTTTGGAAAGCATACACTTTCATTTTTTGAAACTTTAGTATCTTTCTCTCTTCTTTTCTAGTATCTTAGCATTGGTTGGTTGTAAGGCTGACTTATCACTTTTGTTTGGCTTGCAAAGTGTTTAAAGCCTCAATTGTGGGTGAAATAAGTAAGGCCCTGACACTAGGCAAAGCGAGAATTTTCTCTATGGTAGCCAGAGGCAAGGGCGGATTTAGGGTGCGGGCAATGGGGGCAAGTGCCCCCACTCAAATTTTAAAAATATTTGGGATTAATTTAAAACTTTGAAAAATTTCAGGAATTTTTAAATTTGCCCCCACTATACTATTTGCAAAATAACATTATAGTTACTTGTTACTTCAATATTTTAAAAGGTTAATAAATTTATGCTTCAAACTATTTTTGATATTGCTTTATGGTATTCAAGATTCATTTGAAATATTTGCATTATTCATGCATCAAAATTCAAATTGTGTTTGTCTTCGTCTGTCCATATCATATTTGATATTAATTTTTATCAAAATAAAAGCATATTGAAAAGTGAAATAATGCTCATTTATTAATATTATGAGATGTTTGAAGTAAGAGTAAATTTCTTTGAATAAAATTTTTTTTTGCCCCGCGATAAAATCCTGCCTCCGATCCTGTCGAGAGGCGTTCATACTTTTAGACAGAACTACTATTGTGATAACATTATTGGATATAATTTTGGATAGACCTAGCAGCGACGCCCAGGAGACATGACTGCAGACTGCAACTGCAGAATTGAAATTTATTAAGTGGAGGCTGCAGAATTGAAATTTTAGATCTGATTCATTGGCCATGCATGCTTTATCTTGATTTGTGTGCCATCATTAACTCAAATCCTTGTTTGGGCCCCATGGTTGGAAAATTTGGAGGTTTGTACTTTGTTCCATTGATATTCATTACCCCACCACCCATCCCTTGGCCCTTGCCCAAAAAAAGGTAGGAAAACCAAAACAGAAGGCAATCAATTGCAATTTTTTTTTTTTTTATAAGTTTTTTTACCCTGAAAAGAAAGAAAGAAAGATAAAAAGCTAGCAACTTAATCAATTAATTTTACTAAATCATTATTCATGCATTCAATCATAACATTTTTTTTGTTGTGTTCTTTCAACTCCTTAAATTCTGATTAGAGCTTGTGTGATCATATGTTTATGCCTTTTAATTTTATATTTTTTGGCTCTGAAGATCCCTATTTGGATTGATCCGGATCCGGTAGTGTGATCTCAAATGCTGAAATGCTAATAAAAATAAAAATCACTATCTAGTGATCCATCTAGTGTGGTCAAATTAATCTACTGTAGTTAAGTCTACAGTAAAAAATAAAAATTAATAGTTCTAAGCCAATTTTAGAAATAACAAAAATATTAAAATGCTAGTAGATCTCCATAAGGCCAGCTAATTATAAAAAGTTAACTGTGAAAAAATCACAGTGATTTTATAGTCAGTTTTTGAAAATAACTGACAGTGAAAAAAATGATGATATTTTAAAGAATAGAATAGTTACTGTTTTTTATAGTGATATTTTTAAAAAATTGGTTATCGGATCACCATGATTATTGCTCAAAAAATGAGTGGAAAATATAGAATTATTGCTAAAAAAAATTATCTTTTAGTACCCAAGTCAAGACAAATAACTTAGGACCCTTAGATCATCTCGTGATCTTATGTAGTACAATCTTACCAGTGGATGACTAGGTAGTGTTAGATCACTACCGGATCCAAATCCCCTAAGAATGGCGATGTTGCGAGAAAATTGACTTTGGTGATGCCCCAAAAAATTAAAAAAGATTGTAATATATAAGGCAACGAGGATGGTGCTTCGTGCACATAGCCTTGTTTGTAAGAAGACCCCCTTGGATATATATGATCTTATGCCTTAATTGTATAGTAATTTTCAATCGTTGTCATTAATTATCACGTCATATTATTTGTCATATCATGATTGGAAAATCTTGCATTAATGAATATGATTTTGTAATTTTGAATCATTTAATATTTGTATTTATATAAATTAAACAATTTTAATATATTGAACACTAGTCTTATAACTTAGGTATATCTCTCGTCTTTCCAAAGAGGGGATTTAGGGTTCAAAACTTGATCACAGTATAAATGAACAGGTTTTGTGGGTTTGGATTTTTCTGCATTTTCTTTGGCCACAGGACAACAAATAAATTGAATTTCAATACATTAATTGCTTGGACTACATCTAGTTATATTTTTTTTTTTGGGTACATTAATCAATCACATCTTCTCATAAAATATCTAAAATTCTTAAGGCTCTTGTTCTTCTTATTGGAACTTAAAAACCTAAAACTTTCAAATACCAAGACTTTTAACTCTCATGAGTTGAAATTCTAAGAATTTAAAAGTTTGTTGTTCTTTGATTTTCAAGGAATTGAAATTCCAACTTTTTAACTATATATATATATATATATATACACACAAAAGTGTTCGGTTGCGGGATATCCCGCTTTTATATTTGCGGTCCATTGCTGATGTGGCATATGAAACAGTCAATTTAGGTCCAAATATGCAACATATCTAATGAGGGTACACGAGCTCCAAGAAAACATTAATGGTGAGACTGCTCAGCCATACCTCACGGCCTCACCCCTCATCAGCCTCTCTAACCTGCTCAGCCATACCTCACTGTACACACCCCTCTCCCTCCTCTCTCACCTGCTCTCTCACCGGCTCTGTAGCACTGGCGACTTCTTCGGGGACGGCGACCTCTCTCCCTCTCTCCACTCGGCCACCACCGTTTGCTCAACAATAAATTGTTTAAAAATAAGATGACTAAGCCTTGACGGACATTGGTTGATGCTAATACTGACAGTCTAAATAGTGCCCAAAATTTTGAATTATTCACGTTCACAAATGACGAGTCCACTGATTAGTCCAAGGGGAAAGGTTCTTTTGTGGGGATAAGATTAGAACCTCGGTTTTGTTTGAAGGCACCAGGGTCTGCTGCAAGATGTTAACTATAGAACCTTATGTCTTCATGGATCAAATGTCAGTCTTTTAATCCAAATCTATCATTGATTTCAAATACAATTACGATCTAAAATTTAATTTGATCTTCGCTTGTAGTTATAATGAATTAGATAGAAGATTATAACAATATAAAAGGAAACAAAAGGCGGATGGGCTAAGTTCAAAGAGCTATGTCATCTAAGTACCCAAAGAGAGTATGCAATTACACCATCAACCATTGAAATTT
>JAESVK010001041.1:0-38791 GCA_017140935.1 Hamamelis virginiana
GAGGATTTTTATCTTTTGTAAAAGATCAACAGAGATTGTACTTCACATTTTTCAAATATAAATCAAAATCAACATTTGTCTACTCTCTTTTCGGTGTTTATTTTAAAAACACGAAATTTGTGTGTACAACGTGGTTCAGCACGAAGCTCAAGGATTCCCCAATCTACTATGATGATCCCTCTGACCAGCAGAGATCAGACCTTACACAAAGATCTTTTTCCAGGCTCAAGATCCAAACCTTTACAAGCACCGAGCTTAATCTTTGACCAACAAAGCTCCAAGCTCTTAAAGGGTTTCACCAAACCCTAGCTCACAAGATGTTTACAATAGACGTGAGTACAATGAGATGCATCAACAAGCTGATGTGTACAATTGAAATGTCACATTAATAGTTTCTCAAGAGATTAAAACAAATATAGCTTAAGATGAGGTTCTAAGGAAGCTTTGAACAATGATCTTAATTGAATTATTACTAAAATCATAAGAGTATGATGTATAGTAAGTTAAAGTCTATTTGTGAATAATCAACAATCATTCCAAGGCAAGTGGAATGAGTTTAAATAAACATGGGAAGAGATATGACTATTTAGATTTGAAAACTAGCCGTTATTGGTCAAATCTACATCTATTGTTCGACTGGCCTAAGAGTCCGTTTGAACGGACTAGCCATTACAAACAAATTTTCCAGTCTACTGTTCGAATGGCCTGAAGCCCATTCGAACGGTCTTAGTAAAATCTCAATTCTCATTCAAACAACCAAAGTCTTATATGCACAAGCACTGTCCCGTTCGAACGGAAAAATAGGAATATCCGTTCGAACGGCCTTGATAGGAATTCAAGTAAATTATCCACATTAAGTCCAAAGCATGTGCATAAAGGCAATAGTCTATTCAAACCAAGTTTGAAAGATTCCAAAGTCCATTCCTAAGGTCCAACAAAGTTGTAATAGTCTAAGGTTTATGGTTGAACCTATATGAACCACCTATGGTCAAAACTAAGTTCAATATTGAGCTTTACAAGTTCACTCTCATTAAAAGCTTTACAAGCAACTCCTAAGACACTCAAAACGAAAAAGATTACAACAGTTACAAGTCCTTGAGATGCCTAGAGTCTTCTACCATCTTGTGCTTGGGTCCATGAGGCTTGCTTGGTTTAGCTCAATCCATATGATTGCATTGCCTTGCTTGATCATTACTTTGTCTCTTGATGCTTTCATGCTAATTCCACCGTGATTGAATCTTGTATCACTTGACAAACTTATTAGCACACAAGACATGTTTGTTATCATCAAAACTTTGACATAAAAGGTCATGAGAAAAGCCACAAGGCTAACATTTTACTTAATGAAATTCATTTTGCATGGATTTGTATATGTCTAATTGTTGTTTGGTTGGTGATTGACAAGAAACCGAAATAATAAAATTAATTTTGTTTTAAAAATTTTAGATGCTTGCATGGTGATGCGTTTCTCATGTTTAATGAGGAGTGTTTCTATTCCTACCTAAAGTATTTGGACAAAATCCATTAGTGAAGTCCATTTTGAGGTTTGATAAAGTTTGGTGGAATTTAGAGGAAGTTTGAGAAATTTGAAATTTTTATTAAAATTGTGACCTACCTACTTTGGACTCATTGTCCCTGTGATTTTGAGGCCTTTGATGTCCATGACCTAAAAGGATTAAAACTTGGTATTAAAAGATTTTTGTAGGATTTTGAATCATTCAATTTGGAGTTAAAATAAAGGAGATATGATTGTTCAAATTTTGCAAAAAAAAAAATAAACAAATAAATAAAAACAAAAAGAAAAAAGAAACAAGTGAAGTGCAAAAAATGTGTCCTATTTTGGGTCAAGTTAACCCAGCTAAAGATTGATGAATCAATTTAGTGAGCCACATCAGTATTCTGCGAGTTTAACAACATCCGTTACTAATTTTCTTTCATTGAAAAACTTAACAAACTTTGGTTCCTTAATTGGAAAAAAAAAAAAAAAAACTATTTTATTTAGGTGTCAAAAGTACAAAGGACTAAACAAAATTAACCATATCTATCATTACTACTAAATGTACATTTCTTATTGAACCAATGACCTAACCTTCTGATCGGGTCAATGTTGGGTTCAAATATGATAACCATGGATGACATAAACATACCTGACTAGAAATGATCGAGTCAGCATATGCTTATAGAAGTTTATGTAAGCATGAAGTTAGAAGATAATTGTGGGATACATGTCTCGAAAAAACCACAGTTATCCAACAATCGATTTCTAAAAAATGTAATTAAGAAAAACTGGAAGATTTTGAGATGTTTACAATGGACTAGGGCTGCAAACGAGCCGAGCCCTAGGCTATTCGCGCTCGACTCGTTTAAAGTTCTCAAAGCTTGGGCTTGGCTCATGTTTGAAACAAGCCTCAATTTTCTTTTTTGAGCTCGTCTCGTTTTGATAAAGACAACTTAAGTATGGTGTGTGGTAAGGTTTGAACCGCCAACCTCTTGAACATAAGCCTTATGTACAAAATCCTTACGATTAGGCTCAGTGTTATATCTTGCTAGCAAGTTGCAATAAATAATATTTATCCTTATTTCATTCATATTCTTGTATAATCAATAAATATATATAAAATAATATTTTGAAAAACCAACTGTTGGATTATATAAACTTCATATGAATGTTGTGCTCGCAAAAAATCATAGCGATCCAAAAGTTATATTTTGACAAATGACTAGAAAATTGGTGATATTTTTAAGGAAAAAAAAAAAGATAATTTTTCTTATTGCCATTTTTAAAAAAAAAAAAAAGAACTTTCAATTACTGTCATTTTTTGTTAGCATTACATTGATAAGAAATTTGTCCACTAAAACAGTAGTTTTTTTTGGAAATATGTTGTGGAATTAGCCCTACACATGTAACCTAAGTCATTCAATTACAAGGTACACCTAGTATGAAGTATGATATTTAGAAAAAATGGCCGTTGGATTACTGTGATTTTTGGCAAACATGATATTCATAAGAAGTTTGTTTGCCTTCTTTTCTTTTTTCACTTTTTTTCTATTTTTTATATTATTATTTTGGATAATTATCCTTTCAATTTTGTTTTTCATAACAACTACCATAATAGATTAAGACTATGTTTGGATCCTTAAAAAATGCTTTAAAATGGAATATCTTTTCAAGTAAATTTTTTTATTTTGATCTTAAATGTAATTATTGTTTTTAAATTGATAAGAATATTTGAAGTATATAGGTGGCAGGGAGTCTATGACTGGATGCACCTGATATGAAGTTGTATAAAATTACTTGAGTATAGCTAACGGCCAATGACATTGAAAAAAAATCTCATCGTTGGATTAGATAAACTTCTTATAAATGCCATGCTCGCAAAAAATCACAGCAACCCAACAGTCAAGGGGTGTTTGGGAATCCCAAAAACCGGTTTTACCACGTATAAGATTGGTCCAAATTTCTTGAACCGTGTTTGGTAAACTTTTTTTTTTTTTAATTGGCCCAAAAACCAGATAATATTGATCCAAGTCCCCCTTGGTTTTCATAAAAACCAGATGAAAAAAAATGTCCCTTATTCTCTCTACGTCTCAAACCCATCTCTCCATCTCTCACACAGTCACGCACTCATCTCTCCATCTCAACTCTCTCTCCATCTCTGATCTTTACACACTCATGGTCTCCATTTCTCACACACCCATCTCTCCATCTCTCATCTCTACACACACCCATGGTCTTCTCCCTAAGTAGCAGACCCATTTTCTTTTCCCCCTAATGAACAGCTCGTGATTACTTCGATCTCGAGACGTAGAAGCCAATGCATATAAGTCATCGGATTCGTCTCTCTCTTGCAATTTCTGGATCAAAGAGGATGTATTCATACTTGAGTTGCAGCGTCATGAATTTGTCGCCGATGATGGGTGTGTGCCCTGATTTTTGCTATTTCTTCTATCAAAGATAACCAAATCTGATGAGTTAGGGTTTTGATGGAAAATTTTGAGTTGAAGATGATTTGGATGGTAGGGTTTTGATTTGGAGCTTAGGGTTTTGTTAGCAATTAGGGATTTGCGGTTAAGGTTTTTTTGGGAGAGTTTACAACAAATAGCCTATTTAGTTTTTGACAAACAACCCACAAATCAAAACTAGTTCAGACTCAAATCAATTTTGACTTGAACTATTCATAATAGTTGGTTCTAGCCCAAACTCTTGATATGCCAAACAGGCCCTCAGATTTTGAAAAATGACTGGAAAATTGAAAAAATTTTGAAAAAAATAAATAATGTTTCACATGAAAAAAACCGACCGTTGGATTACTATGATTTTTTATAAGCATGATATTCATAAGAAGTTTAATCAATCCAACGGTATGCTTTTAGAAACATGTTGTACAATTAGCCCAAAACATGAAACCTGAGAGAGTCAATTACAAGTTGCGCCCATCATGAAGTTGCGTGAGATTACTTGAGTATAGCCAATAACTAATGATATTTAGAAAAACCTACCATTTGATTAGATAAACTCCTTATGAATGTCATGCTAAAAATCATATTGATCCAACGATCAGTTTTTGAATAATAACTATGGAAGATTTGTGATATTCTGAATAACAAAATAGACAATTATTCACATTGGCATTTTTCAAAAATCAACCAATGGATAATTGTGATTTTTGCCAATCACGACATTCATAAAAGGTTTCTTCAATCCAATGGTGGGTTTTGTATTTTACAAGTTATGGGTCTTTTATTTTAATAAATCTTAGTTACTATGAAACCGATTTGCACTAGCTTTGTTTAAAATTACTATTGGAAAGTTATGAATTCACTTGTCTATTTATAATTATGTCCAAAACATCTCTTCACATATTAAATTTTCCTATTTAAGCTTATTTGACTTTGGCCAACCATTTTAACTCCTCTCAAACTCTCTAAAAATAATTATCACTCATCTCTTAAATCAAGTAGATGTGGATGTAAAATAAAAATTATCTTTAACTTAATTTATTTTTATATTAAAAAAATACAAAGAGTATGTAAATAAAAATTTATTTTTACTTCTACATGTTTTATACACGGGAGAGTGGGATAAAAACAATGATAAAACGAGCCTATTCATGAGCCCATTAATGAACTTATTTGCGAATCGTTCACAAGCAGCTCAGTTCATTTGTAGGTCTACAACAGATCACCGTGATTTTTGGTATGTATGCCATTTATAGATATATATATATATATATATATATATATAAACAAACAATAAGAGTTTTAAAGTATGTATCCCGGGGATTTCATACATGACTTGACTAACATGGTTCAAGGGTTCTAATGCAAAAGCATTTTGGCCTTTTGTGTCTAATAAAGAAGAAAGGAAAGGCAAATGATAAAACGGGCAAAGCCTGCTCATATGGAGTTTTTTGCAAATCTAAAGTTTGAACGAAACATATTGACAAGAATAAGGTCCTTTGAAACAATTTTACACAACTATTTGTAGCCGCAACTGCGGCTTTAAATTCCCAATTTTCCTTCTTTCCATTTGCCTTTAAATTGTTTAAAATATAAATAATCATTAAAAATGAATAAAATAAAAAAAATATGCCAAAAAATGCAAAAATTGAAAAAAAAAAAAATTTCAAACTGCAACACTTGCATCAAGAGATCGCAACTCCAGCTTCAATATATATATATATATATATATATATATATATATATATATATATATATTATTTCGACCATTTCACATGTGAAAGTCACAATTTTTTATAGTGATATTGGTAAAAAACCGACTGTTGGATCACTGTGATTTTTGGTGAGCTTGAAATTCATAAGAAATGCATCTAATTAAACACTCAGTTTTTGAAATAAACTCTACATTTAGCCTTAGGCACGCCACCATATGCAACATTTTATAGTAGACTCCTTGATTAAATCAAATATACAAAAAAAATGCACTTTATCATGAATAATATGTTCTTTATTTAATTTTATCCATTCATTTCTCTTATTACACTATTTATTTGTAAATTTGGTTTAATCAGAGAGTATTATAAAATGCACTTGACGCTACTAAGTAGTGTACGGTGGCCTACATAGAACGAAATGTAGAACATATTTTAAAAAATTGACCATGAGATTAGATATGGTTTTTTTTTTTTGGAATTTCATACTCGTCATAAATCACAGTGATCCAACAATTGACTTTTGACTAATGTCATTTTGAAAAAAAAAATATATTTTTTTATTTCTTAAAATATCACTATTTTTTTCAGACAATTTTTAAAAATAATCGACCATTAGATTACTATGATTTTTTGCTAGAATGAAATTCATAAAAGTTGTATTTAATCCAACAATCCGTTTTTAAAAATATGTTTTACATTTGGCTTTATATAAGCCACCTTACACTACTTAGTAGCGTAATTTTTTTTTTTTAAAATTGAGCAAAAGTAAAGTTTGGGACCATATTAGTATTCATCCCAAAGTTGAAAGTAATAAATATTATTTTTCTAATTTTTTTAAGCCATAGTTGCAGTTTTAATTATTTTTCTTTAATTTTTGCATATTTTTGGTATATTTGTATTATTTTATTATTTTTTTAATGATTATTTATGTATTAAACATTATTAAAATAAATAAAAAAAGGAAAATTTTGAAATCTTAAAGTCGCAGTTTGCTGCTACAAGTGTTTGTGTAAAAATGTTTCAAAGGACCGTACTCTTGTCAATACGATTCGTTCAAACACTAGATTTTCAAAAAGCTCGCGAATATGCGCAATCATTAAGGTGCGCGCTGTCTACAACGACCACCATAGATGTAAAGGCTGTTTTAGCTTAGAAAGTCAAACACGTGTCCACAATCATTTAGATTCCCCATTTCATGTAAGAGAAATAATTGCCTCACTGCTTTATGTGGCGAACCAAGGCCGCTTTATGTTCTACCAAAAGATAATTAAATTTTTTCACGACTTTTATATATATATAAAAGTGTTAAAGTGAATTAAGAACATAAGTTTTTTTTATTTTCATTCACTTAATGGATAATTCATTTTAAGATTTCAATCGAATAGTTTGTGTTCTTACCTGACTTAAGTTAAAGTCAGGTACCTGACTAAAGCATTTTTCTATATATAAAAGTAAATATTAAAAGGGCAAGAGAAAAAGGCCCTAATTTTTATTCAAATATAATCACCTTGCAAGATCCAAAGTTCGAAATTGGAAGTGGTAGAACTAGAAATTTGTTTTAGAGACCAAAATTTTTTATTAGGCACCGTTTGGATTTGTTTTTTATAAGTACTTATTTGCTTTTTAAAAAATTTGCAATATATAATTTCTTAGAAAAATTTTAAAAAAGTAAATAAGTACTTATAAAAAACAAATCCAAACGATGCTTTAGTTATTAGTGTGTAATTAAGATTACAATTATGCCAAAGTTTAATTTTTTCAGTAAATATTAACTAAACTATTTTTTAAATAAAAATTGGGCATTTTACGGCATTGGATCTCAAATTTTCAAGTATTATGTCAATAGGCCCATGTTTTTGGTATTTACTTCAATGGACCTGAATTGACCAAAATGCCCTTAGTATCTTAACGTATTCACCAAAAAGCCATTCTAACGGTCAAATATTTATAACATAATATAATTCCCACAATAATATATATTTCTCAATCCTACTTCCTTAGTATAATAAAGAATTCTCAATTATCAAGATGAATCCTCAATCCCCACTTTTGAGACAATTAATTAAATAGTCATCAAACCATATATTTTAAAAAGTAAGAAATTTTTTTTATTTATGATATGATGTGACTGATTAAACTCATAAAAGCATGATAATAACCTATTAGGTATTGGGAATTTAGTGCAAGATTGGGAATTATATTTTATCCCAGGGATTGGAGATTATTTGTTGGTCTGGGAATTATATGTTAAATATTTTTAATTATTTAAAATTTATGATTTGACGTTAGAGTCAATTGATTAGACCCATAAAAAGGCAATAATGAATGGGGAATTGTGATTTAGTGCAAGATTGGAGATTCTATTTTTTTATGGGGATCGGGGAGGTATGGGGATTCTATTTTAATACAAATATTAAAATTGAGATGGATAAAATAAAATAAAAGTAGAAAAAAGCTTTTAAAAAAATTAGGGGCAAAATCAAAATTAGATAGGGTGTAATTAAATAAAAAATAAAAAAATAAAAAACAAAATATAAATTTGATCGCAGAAAGTTTTCATTTAACGATTAATATGTATATATATAACAAAAAAAAAAAAAAAAATTCAAAAAGTTGAGGTACTCAAGCGACCTCCGGCTCATACGTAGCTCCCATTCGCGCAAGTTGGCTGCTTTTGTTTTTTTTTTTGATAAAGACAGTATTGTCTTTGAACTCTGTAGGCGCCGCATCTAATAATGATAGGAGAGTGCCCGAATCAATCACCGCCCCTTATTTATCTTTCTAAAATGCCACCATATTTTATGTGTTTCTTGTGCAAAAAGGACAATCCATCCACAGTACAAACGGGCTAAGTCTGATAGGCCTTTCAACCCATCAAACAAAACATTCCCATCACTTCTTCAAAACTATATTTATTTGAATTTTAATTTACAATATTTATGTTGTTTTTCACACTATTTTTAAAATTTTAAATAATTAGTATGGACTAAAGATATAGTGAAAATATTTAGCTTAATATCTATTATCATATAAAATTATATTATTTAAGAAATAATAGAAGTGTTGGTAAACAAAAAAAGATAAAAGTACTAATTATTAGTTTTGAAAATACTTTTTTTTTTTTTTTAACCTTATCAAAAATCAAAACAAATTCTATTGTTTAAAATTAATAAAGTTCAAACCAAATTATCATTTTTGAAAATAGGTTTTTATTTTTATTTTTTTACTAAGAATTAAAATAAATCTTACATTTGAAAATAAATAAAGTATTTTTAAACTAGCTCAAATATTAACAAACGGATATCGATATACTTTTATGAAAAAAAGAAGAAGCTCAAGACACTTCAAGAACATCTATTTGATTGTAATCTTTCGTATTTGAGTGTCTTAGGTAGGGGTGTGCAAAAACCCGCCCGATCCGCCGTACCCGCCCGACCCCATCCGAACCAACCCGCAACTCGCGGTTACATATCTCATGGCAGGTGGGGTCGGGTGGATGAGATAGCAATTTAATGGGTGGGGTTGGTTGGTGGGTGTCAATACCAAAACCCGTTCAAGACCCGTCACCCGCCAATATTTATATATAAATATATTTATATATATATATAAATAATAAATTTACATAAAATGATTCAAGATACTTGTTATAATTTTTTTTTTAAAAATGCGTGTTAGAAAAGTTAGAAAGCATAAACCATAAAGGATTAAAGGCCAAAAGCAAAATACATGCTATAAAGTTATTTCTTTGTCATCAAATTGCACTGTAAAATATTGGGTAGATCCTCTAAGGCATTTAAATATTATGTTATAAAGTGGTGATGTGTTTGTTCTTCATATATTCAATATTCAAATGTGAGTGAAATTACATCGATCTACGCATGAGATGTATCTCTTTCTATTTTGTTTATTATCTTTTCCAATTAATAAGCATTCTTCATCCCTTTTGCTTAGGGTGTTCCTGTAAATTTTGAGCAGAATTTCATCCCATATCAAATGTACTTACCCTATTTTATATGAATGTGCCTCCCTAATACTTTTTTCTTATTTATATTAATACGTATATAATTTGAATTTATGTGCCTTACATCATTTTTATAATTTTCATATTTATGTTTTAAATAGTTTATGGAGGAGTCCCATGAGAATTGTAATTTAATCATTAAAAAACACAAAATTGTATTGTTAAATATGGGTTTAAGGTCTCTTTGCTTGTTCAAATGAATTTAGAGATTTTAGGTGTCTATAAAAAAAATTATTATTGACCCGTCCAATCTGCCCACCCGCCGATTGAAATCCGCCAATTTTTTCAACCAACCCGCCGATTATTAAGATGTGCGGGTCGGTTGGTGGTTGGAAGGATTAGCCACCCGCCAAGGGCGGGTTGGTTGGCGGTTTTACCCTCCATCCGCTCTCAACCGACCCGCGCACACCCCTAGTCTTAGGTACATTATTTGTAAAGCCTCAATTAGTATTTGATGAATATGCTTAAATGGACCTTAGTTTGACCTTACGAGGTTCCCTTTACATAGATGTACTTTACGAACTTTTGTTAGTCTTTAAAAATGGTCCCTAATATATTTCTAAGATTGGTTGATATAGCCTCTTGCCTTGTTGATTCAAAAATCTCGTTTTAATGAAAATCTAGGAAAGTTGTTTGAACGGGCATGTAGGGGCGTTCGAATGGTGGTTCCGTTTGAACAGGACATGCAATGGCCGTGTTTTTGTAGATATGGCCGTTTAAACGAAAATTAGGAAATTTACTAAGGTCGTTCAAACGAGGCTTTGGGCTGTTCGAACAAGTGTCTTATTTTCAAATTTAACGGCTAGTCCATTCGAATAGGGCTTCGAGCCCCCCATTCCAATACCATGCGCAAAAATGTTCATTATGTAGCATTAAATGCTCTCACCTACCAATTTTTTAATTGGATTAAAGGAGAAATGACTCTTTGTGGCTTAAGGCATATTTAAACTGTTAGAGATATGCCCTAAGACCAATCCTGAAGGGCATATCAATTTCATATTATACTAATTAGAAGGTATAACTTGTCTTATATATTTAAATATGTATATGATAATGTCCATGAATAAATGATAAGATAACTATACATCTCAAGCTGTTGAGATAGAGAGACTTATATTTCTCATACACATTTATTTTAAAGAGTTCCTACTCGTAGGTCTATTAAAGTGGACATTTATAAACCACTAAAAGTAGCACATATTTAAACTAACTCCAATGTGAGGATAGCTAGTCTTTCCTATTAGTGTAGTGACACTATAGTTGATCCGTGGATACACGTTAGAGAACATGTACATTGAACATGATCTTAAGAATATTCTTATGAAGTTTAAGTCAAGAGGAATATTCTTATGTTACGTCCATCGAATGGTAATCCTTAGACCTGAGACATCAGAGATATCTTGTGCATAGGTTATTAGAGTTTGATAGTATCTCGTACATCTTTAACCATCAGGATGTAATCGGTACTCATTGGCTCTGATAAGTTATGCATGAAGATAGATGAGTGTGCAGTAAGGAATTATCACTCTCACTTTGATGAAAGAGAATGTCAGGGTTTATTCACAAAGATAATTCTCAGTTTGAATCTCTAGCCAGAGTGATAGGTGAACTGTGAAAGAGTTTCATCGGGTTCATCTTATTGAGATTATATTTTGTAGAGCATATAACAAATTGTTAAGATTGGGGTTTGACTTATAACCATACCCGATTATCTTAACAGTAACATTAAGGGATGAAGGATTAAGTAACATGAATGATTCATTTAGTTTTGTTATTCACCCACACTTAGGGTACATCACGATATGTTGCTAATTGTCACTAATGATTAGTGAAGGCCTAATGGTAAGTGTTATCATTGAAGGCAAAATTGGAATTGTTCCAATTGAACCATAAATAAAAAGTTTATATTTTAGGGAACATGAGATGTCCCTATCCACTACTAGGTTAGGATGAACCCAATGGGTCACATACATTAAGGGCATAAGTGATTCTTTTGAATTAGAGAGAGGGGAATATTCCTATTTATTATTAGTTTGGACCTTGTTATTAATTATTAATAAGTGAGGGGTCAAATTATAAATAAAAGGAATTTTTTCTATAAATAGGGGATGATAGGTCAAGCTAGTACTAAGTAACCTATCATCACTTTAGAGGAGGAAAATTAGAAGAGTGAAAACCCTGGTGGCCAAAATCCTAGAGCTCTCACTCTCCCTAACCGTGCTCTCTCCTTCCCTCTCCAAGCTTGTATATTTCAAGTGTTAATTAGTTGCAAGGGTTCTTGAGGTTTTGTGGTTGTGTGGATACCGTTGGAGGCTTCATACGCTTTAGAGCTTAGAATCGATTGAAGTTTTTCAACTAATACTTGAGACTAAGTATCCTCTCATTGAGCAAACATAACCTGTGCTAGTTTTACTAGTTTATCATTACCCATTTGATAAACCTACAACTATAAATATTTAAAATTAATGTTCTCAGAAATATAAATTTCCTTTATCTCAACTCTTGAGTTATTATTTTCTCAACATTTCATCTATGGATAATTATTATACAAACATATAAGAATGAAGATAATAATAAATAAAGTTGCCCAATCAATTTATTTAATAAATGAAAAGTATGAATGTCAACAGTCCTAAAATCAACACTATGATTGGCTTTTAGGGCATACTATTAACAAATATTCTCTAGCCTTTAATTCTCTCAACTACCATTCTCAAAATCATT
This sequence comes from Hamamelis virginiana, assembly GCA_017140935.1. Taxonomy (NCBI): domain Eukaryota; kingdom Viridiplantae; phylum Streptophyta; class Magnoliopsida; order Saxifragales; family Hamamelidaceae; genus Hamamelis; species Hamamelis virginiana. The sequence goes on from JAESVK010001041.1 coordinate 12,421, forward strand.
CAATAGTCCACAAATGATTGAGAGCTACTAGTGTGAGCTTATTCTTGTACAAACCAGTTTGTTTGAAGCATTCATTGTACTACACATCATATTGTAATCTTATGTGAGCTAGAGTTTAGGTATTAACCTTTATGAAGCTTGGGGTTTGTGAGCAAACTCAAGATTAGTGTAAGGTTTTGGTCTTAAGCGGGAAAAAGATCGTGTTGTAAAAGTTTGATCTCCACTGGAAGTGAGATTGTCATAGTGGATTGAATTCTCAAGCGAAGCTCTTGAGGTGTGGATGTAGGCGAAGACCGAACCACGTTAGAATCTTGTGTTTGATCTCTCTAACTCTCAAACTCTTTATCTTGAATATTTGTCCTTATTGCATTGTTTCTATTTGCTCTTACTTGAAATTGAATCATAATTTTTTGGGGTAATTTTAGGGTCATTTCATTTGGGACAACATAAAAAAAAAAAAAAAAAAATTATATACTGCATTAATTATTATGGTATGATGATTCTTTTTTGCCAAGGCATAAAGTAATCTACTTTTTTGTTCTCTTCTTTTTCTCTTTCTTTTTTTCCCTCTAAATCTATCCATACCCTAAATCTCTTTTGCACATCTTTAATGCTATAATTTCATTTGAGGTGTCAATCCCAAACTTGGCATCATAGGAGTATTTTCAATGGGCTCCCATATGGGGTTTCCATTTTCCAAATTTGAGAAATATGACAAAAAAAAAAAAAAACAACCTACTCCAACGAGATGCCATCCATGGCTCCAAAACTTGGCAATGACATCATTGTCTTCCACATTTGGAAATTTTTTTGACAACGGCCATCTTTTTCCAAATTGTCCACGTTAGATTTTTTTGTAATTTAAAACCTGGCATCCAATGTAAATAATTTATATTAATATATAAAGCCAACATCACGATTTGGTGTGCTAATATTTATTTTCCGTAATTACCATTTACAAAAAAATAATATTTACTATTATTCAAAAGAATATATTTACATAAGTAAAAGGATAGATATGAATTTCCTTCCACACACCCACTACTTTTATAATTATCATATTCTATTTCTCACCGTAATCTTTTAAAAATTATCTTTATGTTAAAAAAAAATTGATGTTTTGATACATCAATTTTCTTAAATTATTACTCCTTATTATTATTATTTTTTTATCATTTTATTTGTGTGCTATAAATAAAAATTGATGTTTTGATACTTCAATTTTTTAAAATTATTATTTCGTTCGCACAAACATCGCATGTGCTACAAATCTCTGTCCCACTAAAATAAATTTTATTCACACACTACCTTCAAAATGGACAAACCCGAAGTTGTGTCATTATTAGATGTAGATATACAGGAAACGGCGAAGGTTTTGTCCAGTAGGCATTTTCGTTTCCGTAACTCTGCGTCCATCCCCTTCAAATTTCAAACTTCAAACTGCTACTCAAATTACTTTCCAATTGAAACCTCTGCTCTTTGTATAACATATTTAATTAATGTGCATTGAATCTTGAGCCTAAACTTCGCTGACACAGCCATCCCCCCTGTCTCTCTGTCTATCCGTCATCGTATTCAATTTGATCTCTTCTTCCTTCATGTATTAAACTGCATAATTCATTTTGATTTTGATTTTTATCTCCCTAATTCGATCTATTTCTTCTTCCTTTCACCTATTCATCTATATACTTCAATTTGATTCCCTCCCGTCATTACTATTATACATATATATACACTATTATGTCGTCATGTTGTCGGCGGATAACCGCCGGCACCGCTGCAACAGCGGCGGCAAGTCGTCCAATTCCGTTCCGACAATCCCTAAGAATGGCTGAGATTTCGCCAATTTACATCAAGAAACGGCAAGGGATCGTTCTGCGAACGCAGGGACCATCAAGGCTATGGGTGGTGGAAGCGGTGGGGCCAGGAGGGGCGTCGATGCAATCGGACGGCAGAGATGACTTGAAGGTGAGGCCGTGCTCGTACGCGCTTGGGGATCGGAAGGTCGGAGATTTGGTAGAGAGGAGTGAGGAGCGAGATCGGTTAGTGAAGGTATTGGTTGCAGCAGGAGTTACGGTGGTGTTTGGTGTAGGGAATCGGGTTCTGTATAAGCTCGCTTTAGTTCCTCTCAGGCGCTACCCTTTCTTTCTCGCTCAGCTCGCCACTTTCGGGTACTTTTATTTTATTATTTTAAAATAAGCAATGTTTTTTTTTTTTTTTTTTAATTTAAACTCTTATTTTTTTTTTAACATTTTTTTTTTTTTTTTAAATTCTAGTGGGGCAGAATTAGTGTTTTTAATTGTTATTACTGTGGTAAACGTTAGAAGCATATCTTAATATTCCGTTCCCATCCAGTGAAAAATGACATTAAGTAATTAAGTAATTATGAGATATGTATTTTGAAAAACTGATATTTGGATTAGATACTCTTATATCATTCATATCCAATGTCGACATCTCAAAATAGTGAAAAGCCCAGTGGCATTAATAAGCAACTGACCGTTGGATAACTGTGATTTTTGGTATTCATGACATGCATGAGTATAGTATCTAAACCCAATGGTTAGTTTTTAAAAATATGTACCCACAATTATCTCTTTGTTTTATACTTATTTTAGCTAAAGTATCAGCTGAAGTAAGCATATGTTATTAGGATCATTTTTATCATAATATATATTTTAAAGAAGGAAAATGCTAAACTCGTCACATAAATTCACCAACTTTGTTTGTAAAGAAGACAGCTAACTAATTTATAAAAAAATTGAATCTTTTTTTTTTATTATTTGAACTTAAAAAAAAAATGATGATAAATGCCATAACAATCCATAAATGAATTCAATAGAAGCATTCCTTTTAAAAGTGTATCATGTATCATGTACCTTTATCATATCATGCCTCTATGGCTTTACTAGTGTGCTATATTGACATATTCGTTGTAATTTAATGTTGTTGTATGATTCAATTAACGCACACATATTTGCTCTCAACTTTGTGAATTTGATACCAAATTTTTTAATAAAATTGTTCACAAATTTAGTGATATAAGTAAATATTAAAAATGCCAGAAATTTCTATACCATAAAAAACAAAGGGCCAGAATATATTTTTTTTTCCAATATGACCGCACCTTGATGGATCCAAAGGTGGAAGTTGGCTGCTTTTTTCCCCCTCTTTTTGAAGGTTGCTGTCTTGATATTGACGGTATTGTCTTTGAGCTATGTAGGTGCCCCCATCTATGTAAGATAGGATGCTGGAATGAAACACTACCCTGATTTTTGGTTGATGTCTAGCATCTGCCTTTTTCACGTTTCTATCAACTTCTTCTTATTATTATTTTTTTCTAATATGCCCTTTTATAATGTTGTATTTCTAAATGTGTTCCATTCGGAGTTTCGGTTAACTTGAAGCCATCCTCATTACAAATGGATTAGGTCCAGTAGGCCTTTGAACCCATCAATCAAAGCTTTTCAATTAGTTCTTCAAAATTATATTTATTTGAATTTTAATTTACATATATTTTTAAATTTTTCACACTCTTTGTAATTTTTAAGTAATTTGTTTGATTGTTATGATAATGAAAATATTAGTTTAATATATACCTGAATTACATTAAATAATATTCTTTAGGAAGTAAATAGAAGCTTTGAAAAAAAATGTTAAAAGTATTGATTATCATTTTTGAAAGTACATTTTTTTTTTTTTACCCAAACTCAAAGCAAATTTTACATTTCAAATAAAGTGCTTTCAAAATGTTGGAATGTTATGTTTATAGCATTAGACTACTAAGACAAGCTAGTGGTTGCTATCATTTATAGCCTGCTACAATGTGGCTGTGGTTGTATAGAACCTACATGATTGTATTACACGGGTTATGGGTACTTCTGCAAAAACATTCTGCCTTTTTGTGTCCAAATAAGGAAAAAGCAAATGATAAAACTGGAGCCAAGGATGCTGCAAATGTGCTCATTGGTGTGCCCAATTTGAGTAACAACCATAGATTTAAAGGAGGCTCTAGCTTTGACAGTTAAGCACGAGTCCAACACCACATAAATTCTCCATCTTTTTAAAGGAGAAACATTTGCCTCACCCGTTTCTATGGTAGACCAAGTGCAAGAAATCTACTGTGAGTCGGGCACAATAGGCCTTATGTGATAGCACGTGAAACCCATACTGTCTCTAGTTTGGCGCATATGCTGTTCACACAATAATTTTTTGACCAAACGGGCCCTATTACTTTTTGTTTATGGTTTGAAATTCTTGTAATTTGGACGAGTCAAATGGTTGTGAGGACTAATGGTTTTAAATCAGGTTCACCCTTGGTAAGAGGCCACGTGGCCACTTCCAAAGGGTGCAAGGCATGTGAATGGAAAATTGGAAATGGACAAGCTCCTTGAGCTTGTGGCAAAATGGAGATGGATAGGCTCCTCAAGCCGAATGGAAAACATAAATGGTTAAATGGAAGCTCTTTGAGCTTAATGGTTAGACAGAAGCTCCTCGAGCTTATGGCTAATTGGTTAAATGGGCTCTCTTTGAGCTTATGATTAAATGGAAATGATATGGACTGGACTTTTTATGCTCACCTGAGGATTTGCCCCCTTTATCGGTTATTGGTTGCACCCATGGATTTAAATATCTGATATACCGGTGATGCTCGATATAAGATATGACTTGCATATCTTTATTACATTATATCGGTGGATATATCAAGATATATCGGATATATCGGCGATATATATAAGATATATCCTCTCATATCGAATATATCAAGAACTTTCATGAATAAAAGAGAAAAATATCACCGATATATTGGCTATATTAGCAATATTTCAGATACATGTTCTTTATTTGATTACGACTTATATGGTTATAATATCCGTTATAACTTTGAATCGATATTGATATTTCCGATATGATCGATATATCTGTCGATATATTCATGTTTTGGGACCCTCAATATATGTGTCGATGCTGATATTTAATTCATTGGTTGCACCCTAACGCTATATGCCTGCCCGTCAGTTGGTAGGGTTGGTAGGGCCTGGGGAGCTCCATGGGAGCTTGGTGCTGGCGAGGTTGCTATTAGCTATCTCGTCTACTCGGGATGACTCGAGGGAAGTGGCTTGGAGGAAAGGAATGAGGTCTAGTTGAGCTCGGGACACATCCTCAGCTTGAGGAAGTCCTGCTTTCAACCTCCTTGAGAGTGAGTTGAGGAGTGGATGTGTCGCTTGACACGAGGAACGCTAGATGGACCCTTTAGACAGTGCATTTAATGCATTGCTGGTAGGTAGCCTTAGTAAACGGACTTGCCAAAGCATGTTTAGTAAACTTGTCAGGCAAGATATTCCCTTTGAGATAACCTAGGTTCTGCATTTGTTACCTAGTCTTAATTGCTAATAGTTGGCTGTTGCTGCCGTCTCGGCGAGTGGAGCATGGTGCCTAGATCAGTGTGGCCTCTAGTAGATCAAGCCACATGGCAGACTTAACCCATGAATTCCCCTCTATATAAGAGGCACTGTTAAGCATTTCTCCAAGATCCAAGACTTGGAACCTACAGATATAGCACAACCCTTGGATTACTTACACTCACCTCACATAACATTTAGACCTACATATATATACATACTTATGTGCATGATTGGACAAGGATAGCAAGAACTATTCTACACTTAAGAATAATCGTTGCCAAGGCTCCAAGGGGTGCATCTCTTATCGGTCCATCTCTTCTTTAGTTCCTGGGGAGTGAGGTAGAGGTTTATCGACTATCGGATATCACTGCCTTGGTTTTTCTCACTTTACTCCCGGGCTGCCTCCCTTATCCCTTTGAGCTGCTCTTTCGAGCATCCTATAAGTACATATTTCTCACTTTGCCAGAGCACATGTAATATCTTTCCTTTTCTTGCCTCACGAGTATTCTCTATTTCATACTCCTCTCCTTTTTAGTCTAATTGTGTGGCCATCCTCTCGGCTTTGCAAGAACCTACCTCGAAACACACTTTAATTGAGCACGTGCTCCTAGAGTACTTTCACATTTCCTTTTAGTTGTGGTCTGAGGTACAAGTTTTTGTGCTTTATACGCTTGGTTCAATGTCTTAGTCATAGATGTCCTTGCATCTTGGTTGTGGACATCTCGGTCACAGACATCTTGTCGTGTCCCGACCATGATGCTACTTTGGGCACGAAAGAATGTTAAAAAAAATTCACAAATATCATAGAAAAATCAGGAAAAATAAAACAAACACACTGAACTGATCAAATAAGCAAAATAAATAACTTAGATGTAGAATATGACAAGAAACATCAAATCAAGTCCAATACAATGTGATATCATGGAATAATGTGTTAAATTATAACTTTTAAAAGAGTATAATTTTTAGTTAAAGTTACACGATTGTTTTTTGTATAAATGAAGTAAAAGGTTGTTTTTCATGAATATCATAAAAGGATTGCTCCTTAAAAATAATAGAAGGGACTAATTTATAAATTAAGTAAATATATTGAAATAGCCGAGATATTGGTCGAGACAAGACAAGACAAGACAATTGAGGTCTCCACGAGATGGCTGAGATGAGATGATCGAGATCTTGGCTGGGATGAGATGAGATGAGATGACTGAGATCTCGGCCGAGACGAAAAGGAATGACCGAGATCTCGGTTTAGACGAGAAGTGGAGATTTCTCTTCAAATATTCAACTTGGGAGAAGTTCTTGTCTTGGTCCTTGCCTAGGCCAAGTGACTTGGCCGAGTCATCTCGGTCTCAGCCAAGACTTTGAACCATGTTTACACATCCTATTCAATACTGGGCAAATTACATAGCCTCTCTTGATGTTTAGGAAAATATCATAAACTCCCCTGATGTTTGGGCAAATATCACTAAATTACTCAAGGTTTAAAAAAAAAATTAACACTGGATTCCCTGAGGTTTTACATGAACACACGTTTTGTGTTTTTTTACTCAGTTGGGTAACAATGAGCTGCTTTATGCTTGACCAAGTGAATTTACTTGTAGCCAATGCTTGTTTCCATGCATGCAATGAGGTTGAGTCTTAAGTGTATGCTCATTGAGAATTATAGAAGTAAAATAAAAGTTATATGGTAAAAGTTTGCTCAAGGGGAATTATTTCTTTGGTCTGGTAATAAACTATCACTTGTTTAAATTTTTATTATATCTTTGTTTTTATTTCCTTATTTTTACTCAATAAATTGAAGTTTTCAAGTTGTTTTCAAATGTAACTGAAGGTGTTGCCTCAAGGGAGGAAAAATTGTATTGCTTCCACAGCCATCATTCAGACTAACTCCAATAATAACATTTTTTTTGCCAGATATGTACTTGTATACTTCTCTATCTTGTATCTCCGGTACCGCGCTGGCATAGTTACGGATGAGATGCTTTCCTTGCCAAAAACTCCATATCTTGCTGTTGGCCTCTTGGAGGCTCTTGCTGCCGCCACTGGAATGGCAGCTGCAGGTAAAACATATCTCACTGTTCTCTGATCCCTTCCCATTTCATTTGCTTCTTGTGACTATATTTCTAGAGACAGTTTTGACTGTTAAATGTTGAACCCATTTGCCTGTATTATATTTAACTATTTATTACAAATATTTTCAGCAGTATTTTATATTAGTATTTTCTTATTCTAGTGCCATATAATTCATACAATCAAATATTTTGTTCCCGTTCCAAATTTCGTTGAATGGTCCTTAAGGGAAGTTTGTCTTTCCTACATAGCATTTGAGGAGCTTATCATCATAGTGAGTAGAAAGTCATCTTATTATTATTATTTTTATTTTATATATAGTTTCTGTGTCATATATTATCATTTACTTCAAATTATTATTAATAATGGTATGGTTTTCAATTCTGATTCTTTATACATGTGTGGCTTCGCTCTTCTGTTCCAGTCTACATGAACTGATTATCTAAAAGTTTAAATCCCTTTTCTTTTAATTTCCAAATTCTGCTAGCACAACTTATCTATTGCTGTATTTTGGGCCTTGTCGATGTAGTCTTGTGATACTATTTTTTCATTACTTATTTTTTAGTTTAATTTCTGTATCAAGTACTTGTTGGGTCTTAAGGTTTTCAATCGTCCTGACGGATTAACCATGTTTCTTTTAACTGCCAGCAGTCTTTGATAGTTTTTTTTTTTTTTTTTTTTTTTAATTATTATTTTAGTGATCCTCCTGACGGATTAACCATGTTTCTTTTAACTGCAAACAGTCTTTGATAGTTTTTAGTGATCGAGTTATAATTCAATTGCCGGTCTGTTGTTTTATTGAACTTAATGGCAGAGATGATATACTGATTGCTTATCAAAAAAAAAAAAAAAAAGATTATCTACTGATTTATTTTAGACATTGTCTATGTCGTATGTAGCTTGTGAATACTCTTTTTTCATCACTTTTATTTATTTGTTTAACTTTTATTTTCTGTATTAAGTACTTATTATCGATAGTCCCTATAGTATCGAGTTATATTTTATTCTTTTATTGTTTAATTTCTTCTGTAAGTTAGTTTAACCAGAACCTAATATAGTCTTTTGTTTTGTCCTTTTCCTTGGAGCAGCAATTCTTTCTGGGGCATCAATCCCAATTTTGTCTCAGGTAACAAGATTTAGTGGTTATTTATTTTCCTTTTCTGTTGCATTGTATGTTCTCTGTTTTGCAACATCATTGTTGTGTCATTGCTTTGGTTAATCTTTTGACTTTGAGAATAGTGTTGGAACTTGGACCATTTGTCCAACTGCTGAAACTGGCAATATCTGGGTTGAATTGTCCAACTGCTGAAACTGGCAATTTATGGGTTGAATTGCTGATCCAGTCAGATGACTGCTACACGAAATATTAGAAAGAAAAAAAATTAGAGAATTGTTTCATTGTTTGATGTAAACTCTTTAAAAACCTATCCTAATAAAGTAAAGAGAATACGTTAAATAAAGTATATCCATATGTGAAGTAAATATTTTATATGTCACTGTGAATGGTGATACGGTGGGCTCAAGTCCAGTGAGCTTGAGGGCCTGTCAAAAGTGAATTGGATGAAAGCAAGGAAAATGAAGGTGATGTGATTCAGTCTCAAACATGAATAAATCTGCAGAAAATTGCATTGAATTGAAGGAAATGAACTGAATTACAGAGGGGAACTGTAAACAGAGAGCTTAGTTACTTTGTTCAGATCTGGTTCTAAGAGTAAATGACTTCAAAAACTAATTCTCTAACCTCTAACCGAGTATTTATAATAGGCTTCTAACAAACTCTTAACTAACAAGCAAGAGAAATATTAGAGCTGCCTAGCTGTCACGAGAGTAAAATAACAATCAACAACAGCAATATGAAAATACAAGTACTAATTGGGTTGCATCAGAAGGAGAGAAAATGTGTTTGGTATTATATGAATGTAAACCAAATCTAGTACTGTCACACCTTCTAGCACATTGGGCTTGAGCCTATCTGACTACATCTATTTACTCAATGATAATATGTTAGTTGGGGAGTTAATTTTGTTCTTTACTTTCTTTGCAGACCTTTCTTGTATGGCAAATTCTCCTCTCAGTTATTTTCCTAGGGAGGAGATACAGATTCCATCAATTACTTGGATGCTTTCTTGTGGCCATTGGAGTAATTGTAACTGTAGCAAGGTAAGGTAACAGTTTTAACTTTGTGAATATACTTTTGTCTCTTATTTAAAGAAGTTATGCTGTTTGTTTTATATGTATCTCAAGTTTAGACTTGTCTATCAACCATGTTGGTTCAGTTTAAAAAAATTTACCTTAAGCAAGCTGTTTACAAAAAATTATGAAGCATGGGAGAGGGATAAAACCTCACGGCAGTTATAGCGCATAATAAGCTTGATGGGAACTGGGATGGCTGATTCAAAGGCTAAGCAAGGGGCTAACACATGCCACAAGGCTGGGGTAAAATTTTAGGGGGCCATAGAGGGTTTTGAAATGTGAAATTCAGGTGTGAGTTTTCCGGAAAACTCTCTGGCGAGATCTCTCCCCAGCAACCTCCATCTGTGACCATCGTCGAAGACCTCCTACCAGCAACCACCTCCCCCAATTGGTGAAGCTCTTTTGTTGGTTAGGTTTCATTCTTAAAAGACCATTGTTCTCACTATTAGGGTGTCACAACTTTCTGGCAAAAGTTTTCCCTGCCTCTAAGATCGACTGTTACAGGTCTGGAACTGATACCAATCAAGGAGGTTTGGTCATCTGTTTTTCCTGGTTAATCAATCTGAAGCTATGACTTCTGAATCTACTATTGTGTTTCCTCCATTAACATGAGGAGTTCTATTATTTCTTCCTTTTTATATATTTTTTCAAATTGACATAAGAGATTTCAGTTTTATTTGATGTTGATTCGATTATCAAAGAAAGTAGAAATAAATCTTCATTATGCTTTGTGGCTAAAAGTGTTGGGTGGCTGGTTAAATGCTTGAGGGAGGCTGTTGCTTGGAGTGGAAAGAAGTCTTTCTTTAAAAACTCTAGGTTCAGAAATTCAGTTGTTTTGACGGTAATTCACAGTAAAAGGAAGGGGTATCTTTTGTTGATTTTGCATATTAAAAGTAGAGGGAAGAGAGAGTTTATTATAGTACCACATTGGAAGGATTCTTGGGGCTGGCATAGGCTGGCAGATTTGATTGAAGGGAGTAACTGCAGAGGAGCTGACTTACCTGTGTTGCTTGAGGATAATTTAGGAGCTTTATCATCTGTTTTGGTGAAGGAAAACAGAGTCAATGGTGTGGATAATACGGAGGGCTTGTTGCATTTGATGGGAGATTGGAAGAATGCTTTTGTTTGTGAAAGGGGCAACGTGATTGATCAATGGGTTGATATTGAATCGACATTGTGCGACCTGTTGGGAGTGTAGTATTATCAATTATGTTAATGCCTTGTTAGTTAAATGAGGGTTTTTTTTTCCCTGTGAAAACAGGGACAAAGCTATTTGCTATTTGGGGAGAGTTTTCTTTCTAAATCATATCAACTTAACTTTAAAGAAATGGAATCCAGGAACAAATTCAATTTACAGCGAGTGTTGTGCATTTAAATGTGGATGGATCCTATTCAAGGACTAGAATATCCAATATATATGTATAGCGGAGGGTATTGATACGATATTAGACTTAAATATCTTTCCCTCAAAATATCGACCGATATATCGAGATATATTGAAAATATCAAGAATATCGGGATATATCAAAAATATCTATAAATACCTGAAAAAAAAACTATACTGGTAAATATCGGTAAATATTCAATATATCTGAAAAATCAGAGGTGGAATTCCTTTGTGTATGAGATTATTATTGATTTATCGATTTATTTATTTGTTATTGTGTAACTGGTATATATTTCAAAATTTTTATGTTATGTGACATTTTAATTAGAATTTGTTGAAATTTGTAAATTATTTTGCCCGATGCGGCACACTTTATTGTACCCTATACAACACAACTTGTCTTATATACATTTAATTTTCATTGTTTTTTGCTTTGATTTTAAATTATGTATGATAGTCCAATTCATTGTTTTGCAGAGTTTCACCGAAAATTTCCATGTTTAACTAATAAAGTAATAATATTCATCGTATCTTTAAATTGGTATCAATTTTTCGATATGATCGATATATCCGTCGATATATCTATGTTTTGGGACCGTTGATATATCCATCTATACCGATATTTAAATCTTTGTCGCTATTGAGGGATTACCCTTTTATTTGCGGGGGGATGCGGGGTTTTTTCAAGATTGCCGAAAATTTAGGTGGATTGATTAAGATTGGTAGGAGAACGAGATATTTTTGGATAATTTGTTTTAGGCTCATATTAAAGTCAAGTGTTTTTTGCAATATGTGATGGAGGTTGGATAAAGGAGTTGCCCGATTTTGTTTCTTTTACTCTTGATAGGGATGGACATAATAAATTGCAAGAGTTTTTAGATAAAATGAATCTTTATTTAGTTAGGAAAAGGAGTTGGGGATGAAGGTTTTAAACGATGGGTTTGGCTGTAGCAAGATTAGTGCTAAAAGGAGTGTTAGTAATTGAGAAACTTATAATTGGGAGTTAATTATGAGGTCAATAGTGGTAGGAAAGGACTTAGGGCTAGTGAGTTGTCTTAATAAAGATATTGACTTAGACTGTTTGGGGCCTTGGGTTCATTAGGAAGAGGAGTGAAATTAAGGATGATTTGGTTAAAATAGGGCCGGATATTGTGATTTTTTGGAAACTAAAGTAGAAATCATTGATAGGAGGACTATTAAATCTTTGTGGGGTTCTAGACATAAAGTATGGCCATTTAAAAAAAAAAAAAAAAACCTTTGTGTGGTGGATTAGGAGGGATTTTAATCTCGTGGGATGAAAGGATAGTGGAAGGCAGGGATGTGGTTTGTGGTAGTTTCTCAGTGTCAGTTAATTTAAAGGGTATTAGTAAATGTAAGTGGTGGTTGACTGAGTCTATGGACCTAATAATCCAAGAATTAGGAGTTGGCTGTGGGATGAACTTTTTAGTTTGTGTGGTTTATGTGGTCCAGATTGGTGTCTAGGGGGTGATCTTAATGTAATTACAACATTGTTTTAAAAGTTGAATGGGTCTGGAGTCACAAGAAGCATGTGAGATTTATGATTTTTTTTTTCTTTTTTATTTATTTTATTTTATAATTTGGGTTTGTCAATTAAGGGATCCTCCATTATCCAATGCTAATTTTACTTTCTCTAATTTGTAAGAAAATTTGGTTTGTAATAGAACTAATAGGTTTCTTTTCTCTTTGGAGTGGGAGAGTTTGATTGAAAAAACACACCCTAGATCTATATCTATGGATTGACCGATTGTTTAACTACTCACACAAAGCATGAACAATATTTACATATGGAATATGCTAAAAACAGTAGTTTAAGACTAATCACAAACACTTTAAAGGCAAGATAATCACATGATTAAAAGATTATTAAGATGAATCCATGATCAAAGCAAGTATCATTCCATCTTTCTTGATAATCTACTTGTAAAGTAATCAACATAGAAAATCAATCCATGGATGACAAGGTTTACGTGGAAACCCTTTCGGGAAAAAAACCACAGGAGAATCACAAGCAATCCACTATAAAGAAGGAGTACAAAGATTATACCATATACATGCTCTCCCAAATCCCAAGCCTAGTGTACTAAGATCTCATCAACTCAACTCCATGAGTCCTTCTTACCATAGCTTGCTCCACAACCAAATCATTGGTCTTCACTCTTGATCTTTCATCCAGGAGCCATGAGAACTCACCACAGATGATCAAAGGTAGATTTCAAGGTTTCTAATCCATTACAATCAAGATCCACTCTATTCCAAATGGATTGTAAGGATGAAATGAGATGATCCTCACCAATGAGATCATTTAAGAAGCTCTAGGGTTAGAGAGAGAAGTACAGCAGCTTTATGGAGGCTCTCTTATCCTAATTGATCAGAAAAGTATGAATTTATAGTCACTAGTACGCCCTAGTGACGTTACCCCAAGTCAGCACAGTCAATTTGCTGTAAAAATTGATTTTTCCCGAACTTGGATCGATCCAATGTGGTCATGGATCGATCCAAATTTTTTCTGTTTATGAAATTTGTCAAGATACAGATTTTGGATCGATCCAATGTGGTCCTGGATCATTTCAAAAAGTTACTGTTTGCTTAATATTGAAATTCCAGCATTATGGATCAATCCAGCACCACTTTGGATCGATCCAAAAGACTAAAATCCAATCTTTTGAAACAATTAACCTTTTGAACCAATACAAACCCACATTGAATTAAACTTGACTTTATTGACCAATAATAAGACTTATCAAGTGGTTCAAAGTCTATAAACAACCAACTAATCATCTAGACAAGGTCAAATAGGTCTCTAAGTCATTTACCTTCCTAGTCCATGGTGAGTTAGAGGCTTTCATCAATTTTCAAGAGAGATCTTTAGTACATGTTCTACAAAGTACAACCCATCCCAAGTTTTGAAACGAAACATGCCAACTCACATAACCTAATAGTTTCCTAGTATTAGTCATGAGACATTTCCTAGAGTGCCTTCTCATCATTGTCCTATACTCCTATTGTGTTGAAAAGTTGTCCATTCATATGGGGTGTCCTGCACCTTTTTCGGGTTGAAAATATGTGGCAGAATCATTATCTATTTAAAGAGTATTTTGAGAATTGGTGGAAAACTTGTTTAGCTCAAGGATGGGAGGGTTATAGGTTTATGCAAAAGTTGAAATGATTAAGATAAAGGTGTGGAATAAGCTGGTGTTTGGAGATGTTAGAGAGTTGAAATCTTCAACTTAAAAAACAAAATTGATGAATTGATGAGTTGAATCATTTAGAGGAAGATGGTTTTTTGGTTGATTCTCTTAAAAGAGAGAGGAGGAGGGAACTTTAAGAAAAATTTCAGGTGATTTTTAGGGAGGAAATTTTTTTGTGTCAGAAAGAAAAGGTCAACTGGTTGCAAGTGGGGATAATAATTCTAAATTTTTTTTTTTTATATTGTTGCTAATGGAAAAAGAAGGAAGAATTTTATTAAGAAATTAAAAGGAAGTGTGGTGGTTGAAGAGGAAGGTGAGATTGTGGACGAATTTTGATTTTTGATACTTCCATTCCTATTTTTCTCCTATCATTGATGCTTTGGAAAGGTAAAGCGCCTCTTAAAGTTCAGGTTTTTCTTGTCATGTTGCTCATAAGAGAATCAATAATAATGATTTCTTTCAAAGGAGGAGACCCTTTTCTTGTTTTTCTCCCTAGTGGTGTGTTATGTGTAGAAGAGCTGAGGAAAATATGGATCATCCCTTTTTACATTGTTCGCTGGCAAGTTGGATTTGGCAAATTTTTTTCCAGATTGTTGAGTTGGTTTGGGTTCCTCTGGAATCTTGTTCTCATACTTTTGTTTGACATTGGGGGATTTGGTAGAAGTTAGAGAACAATTGTACTTTGGAAATGTACATTGCTAGTAGATTTTTGGGTTATTTGGTTGGAGCGAAATGCAAGGATATTTTAGGATAACTTTGTACTATTAGTTGAGTTATGAGATTGAATATAATTTTTTCTTCTTTTTAGGCTTCGGTTTCAAAAGCATTTGTCGGTTTTCCTTTGATTGTTATCCAAGCTGATTGGAAGTCAGCACATCAAGAGTAGTTTTCTTTTGTTTCTGAGTTTCTTTATGTTTATTCTGTATTAGAGGACTCCTTGTTCTTCTTTGTACTTCTTTCTTTTTATTAATACTATTATTATTTGTTGCTGACTGGAAGCTCTAAACCTTATTGATGACATTTTTAGTGCTCTTTTCCTTGGATGTTCATTTTGATACAGTAAAATAATGTGCAACATCACTTTTTTTATTGCAAATTTAAGCAATTTAATGGGTGATATATGATTCTATTTGAAATGTACTCTTTTTTATTTTATTTTTTATTTTTTTATTAATTTCATTTGCCCAATCATCTTACATATTGTGATTTAGAAGGTTAATTGAATTTGAGAAGTGAGTAAATTCTAGCTTGTTAAATTTGAGATACCTTTCCAGAAAGGTACAGACTACAGTTTGTCCGATTCACCAAGGGAGTTTTGACCTAGTAAATAATGAGTTTCTTGGTAAAGTGGATTGTGAGACTTTCTTAGAAAGTTCTCTCTAGTTGTGAGTTACAAATTTTGAAACCAACTCTGCTTTTTACCCATGTAGCATTGACAAGTGTACGAGTGTTGGGTGTGGCTGTGTGTCCAAGGGTCAAATTTGTCCAACCTCCTACTCTTAGAATATGGGGACGCGGGTAAATCATTGGAGTGTCTAATTTTTCCTCTTCAACACCCGGGGGCAAATGAAGTCTATATGTTACATAATATGTTAAACATATGTTCTTTCATTGATATTAAAATATTAATGAAATTAACACTTCCAAGACTACTTACCTATGTTTTCTTCTGCAGTGGATCTAGTGCTGGTCATTCATTGAAGGAAGCTGGTGTATTTTGGAGTCTTTTGATGATAGTTTCTTTTCTCTTTCAAGCCGCTGATACAGTCTTAAAGGTTGTTAGCATTCTGAATGGTTATTGAACTTTCCTCATTTTTCAAGCTTGTATTATTTTTCTCTAACAGGCAACGATATTAATTATCATTTGTAGGAAACAATTTTCTTGAATGCAGCTCAACGATTAAAGGTATTTGTCCTTGTGGGCTGATTTCATTTATATGTTCCTAGATTGAAAATAATGTTATGATTTCCAAGACCCATGCTCTGTGGGTGTTTGGACACTAGAAGGAAAATAATATATTGAAAATTTGAAATATTATAGCGTTTGAATGCACAATTCCTTTTTTAGATTGGATTTATTAATAGAAAATGGGCTTGTTACAGAAAATGGGATCACTACCAATAATGATGATTAGAAATATATGGTATCAATTATTGAGATTCTAATATTGATCATACCTTTTACCAAAATAAAATAAAATAAAATAAAATTGATCATACATATTCAAGGAAACAAAAGATAAACTTATGTGAAAAATTGGTATGTTAAACAGAATGGTATAATTTCATTTCCAAGTGGGACCCAAAAGCTTACTAACCATATTACTTGTGCACGCTGATGAGGTTAAACTGTATAAAACTTGCAGATTTGTTTGTCGTTATATATTTAAAATATTTATGATTATATTATGATGGTTCTATTGCATCTATTATAGGGGGGTTCAGTGGATCTATTTGTTGTAAATTCCTTTGGATCTGCATTTCAAGTAAGTACCCTGCAGTGAGCTAAAGCTTTAGATTCTTTAGATCTTCTTAAATTATTCATCATTTTTTAAAATTGGTCCCTGCTCTAAATTTGAATGGAGCCTAAAATGCTTTTATCTATGTTTAGTGCAGGCGTTGTTTATATGCCTTCTCCTACCTTTTTTGTCAAAGTTATGGGGTGTTCCATTTAGTCAACTGCCAAATTATCTAAAAGATGGCGCAGCCTGCTTTCTGAACATCGGTACTTTATCAAGTGGTAAGCTATAATTTATTCATACTTTAACTTCTTCAGTTGAAGAAGTTAAAGCTCATCTCTATACTACACTTTTTCCGTAGTAAACTATATATATATATACACACACACACACACACAGACGAAGATGCTATTATCAGGTGCACCTCATGCAAAATTGCGTCAGGTGACCTCCATATGGGTAGTTGCAAAATAAATTTTGAAAAACCAATCGTTGGATTATATACTCATCTCTCATCTTTTGTATGTTATGTCTACAAAAAATCACAGTGATCTAATGGTTGGTTTTTGAAAAATGTCACTATGAGAAATTGTGAATTTTTCACAGTCGATTTTTTCAAAAACCGACCGTTGGATTACTGTTATTTTTCGCAGACATAACATAAAGAAGAGGAGTATCTAATCCAATGGTCGGTTTTCGAAAATTTATTTTGCAACTACCCATATGGAGCCACCCGCAAAGTTGCGTCAAGTGCACCCGATAATAGCATGTCCATATATATATATATATTCTTTCATTGGTATAATTAAATGTTCTAACTAATCAATGAAAACTCTTGCGATGTAGATCACTTATGCTTGAATTATATTACATATGTATGCATGCACATGCAAACACATGAGAAGGAATTAAAACTATATATGATCTTATACATAAGTGTAAAGTCAAATTTGCATATAATTGAACTTGAGTGGCTCCCATCATTCTCATGTGTATACTATCTAAATTTAGATTTAAAAAAGAAGTGGGACTACTTATTAGTTACGATGATAATCTAATAACAATTATCCTTTTGAATCTAATTAATATTGATCTGAGAGCAACAATTAAGCAATCTAATTCAAAATCATGGTGTGTATAGCATGTATGATAACTTAGTATGTTTTAAAGTCCTTTAGAATCACTCAGACAACCAAAAAACCGAAAACCAACCACAAAGAAAAATGCTTAAAGCATCTTGGATGCACAAGAGATTAAGTTAGAAACTTAGAGTGCTATTAAGAGAACAATGTGAGATATTATTGGCCTTTTACATTATTGTTGTAAATTAATGCTGATTTTCATCATGAAATAGTGTGTAGTGTTAGTAAGATGCTTGTTAACTTAGTTGAAAGTTTGAGGGAGGGCGTAACATAGATATGGGTTTTGGAATGCGTCTGAGCTTGAACACCTTTATTTACCTTGAAAATACGGGATATAATTGTGAAGTGGAAAAAATGATTCCAATGTGCATAAAAAATGTAGTGATAATTTTCCATTGGAGGGTGTAATTCTAAATTCAAAGGAAGTTTTCAGAGCAAGTTACTAAACTCACACTCCCTTGTCCCCACGCCTCTTCATGTTTGCTAATTTTGCTTATTCAAGGGCATAGCTGTGGTTCCCTCTTGCATAACAAAATAATTATGGAATTTTCGTCTCTAAGGAAAAGTAGATTTGAGAAATGGTTTTAGAAAACTTCCATGGTCATGGGCCAGAAATTTATTATAGTGTAGGTGCACTTTAGTTAGTTGTTAATATTTTAAGGAATAGGATAGAGAGCGAGACTTAGAAGTGAGATTTGAGAGGCAAGATTGAGAGAGAGAGAGAGAGAGAGAGAGAGAGAGAGATTGTTATGAACCCAATATGGCAATACTTATATATAAGGCAACAAAAAAAAAAAAAAAAAAATACAAGAAAAAATTTGTGGTGGTGTTGAAATGACAGAATATAAATCTAAAGGGAGTGAAATTAATTACGTAAATTTATGATTAGTATAACATGTATATAGAACTGTAATCTGCTTGTGCCCCTCTTCATGTATTATATTTTTCCATAGCCAGCCCCAAGTTCGGACAAGGAGGATTGTGGTAAGTAGACAGCCAATGTAAGACTTATACAAGCCTTACGGATGTGAATCCAAATATGAAATGATTTATGGCAATTTCCTAGTAATGACATGCTATATCGGATCTTGGGTGTAGTGAAAAATGGGCTAGGATTAGCTAAGGCATTCCCATGAAGCAACAAGCTGTATTGGTGCTCGGATGCAGTGAGAAATAGGTAAGGGTTCTTGCACTTTAATGGATAGCTGTGGGTAAAGAAGTTAGTCCATGAGAATTGGAACATATGAACATAAACAACTAAAAGGATGGAACTAGTATATTTGGTGATTAAAAGAAGAATTAATATTGCTTGTTTATAAGGAAGTGGATAGGGGAAAAATCTAGGGAAATTGAAAATACGGGATATGAACTTCATTATACTTGTAAAGACAAATATAGGGATGGTGTAGGAGTCATTGTAGATAGCAATTCAAAAGAGGATGTCGTAGACGTTAAGAGAAAAGGTGATAGAATAATATTAATAACAATTGTATTTAGTGGAAAAGATGATCAATATATTTAGTGCCTATGCACCCCAAGTAGGATTAAATGAATCCATTAAGTAATAATTTTGGATGGATATATATGAACTAATTCAAGGGATATCTAATGCAGAGAAGATTGTTGTAGGAGGGGACATAAATGGTCATGTCGGGAATAATAATGGAGGAGAGGAGAGGGTTCATGGGGGTCATAGATTTGGAGAAATGAATAAAAGAGGAGATATTATCTTAGAATTTGCTATGGCATATTATCTTTTTTTTTTCACTAACATTTGTTTTGAAAAGAGAGATCAACACTAAATAATATTTAAAAGCGGATCTAATAGTAGCCGAACAAACCTTTTCATTAGTGTTAAGTTTCCAACCTAAAAGCCCAAACGAGTACATGAAGATATGTCAAACCCTATATTTGGGTGATGTGGTGTTTCAACACTCCCCCTCACGTGCACTGCGAAATAAGACATACAAGCCGAAATGGACCCAAGAACAGGCCTAGAGACTTGAAAGTGTAGACCTAAGAACAACAAACAGGTTGAATGGACCTAAGAACAATTTGCTTTGATACCATGTTGAGTTTCCAACTTAAAAGCCTAAGCTTGTAGCCTTGTAGGTGGTGGGCCCAAACAGGTATATGAAGATTTGTTGAGTTTCTTGACATAAAACGTATGAAGATTTGTTTTGTTGTAGGTTTGGTTTTGGGTCATGTTCCTTTCTCTCTCTCTCTCTCTTCCCCTTGTATGGTAGGACTTCCTGTCCTCCATATTTTTTCTATTAATAAAAGTTTCTTGTTGCTTATGGGAAAAAAAAAAAGAAAGATATATCAAGCCTTATATTTGGGCTATGTGCGATTTCAATGCTCACTACGAAGATGGATAGAGGAGTTTGTAAGCATTGTAAAGCAATATGTGGTGAAAGTTTGACCACACAACATAGATTTGTACTTTTAGATGAATGATTTAAACTTTTAGATGAATGACTTAAGAGATGGGGATGAAAAAAATGGGAAAAATAGTTGCCTAAAAAAATGTATTTGTTAGATGATGAAAAAAATGGGAAAATAGTCGCCTAAGAACTAGGTGGTGGAAATGAGAAAAACAAATATTATTTAAAGATATAATTTTGATAGAAGAAAACTTGATTTTATATGAAGAGACTCACATTATATTGAATGCAATGGATAGTTGCATTAGGAGAGTTGCAAAAGAAGTTCCTGGGGAAGTTAAAGGAATTGTGCTAACATCTAAGGAAACTTGGTGGTGAAACAAGAAGGTTCCAACAACAGGTCAATCTGAATTCTAGAAGGTCAAAAGTTAAAGGAATCCACAAACTCATCCAGATTGAGTCTTCCTCTGAATTCTAGAAGTTTAATCTTGATGTTGAACTCCATTCTTGGTTCATATCTTCCAACAAAAGGTCAGTTTCGTTGAGACCCAAAAGGATTCTCAAAATCGAATTAAGATTCATCAAAATCATCATCAACCTCGCTAGGAGGTTGGAGACGCTGCACCATCTCTGCTAGACCAGTGACTCACCTCTGTAATTTTCCAATCTCTTCTCTATATTACTAATTTGTTGTTGTGCATTATTCCTACCCATAGGTGGATGAAAATCAGCCACTTTATCAAGATTCATGGTATTTCCTCTTCCTCTTTATGCCATAACAACTACAAATCACAGTCAAATAGAATCACAATTGGAACCAAGCAACAATCTTGATTAGACCCAGAATTTACATCAGCTCGGAAGATCAATCAACTCGGCACGTAAACCAGCATTGGAGATCTCTCACTCGATCACACAGTAGCACATAATCTGACTTGCATCGAAAGAATTGAAGAAGAACAGCATCAAGATTGAGAAATCAAGAGATTTCCGCCGGAAAATGCACTAAAACTTGGTGCTCTGATACTAAATGATGGGGCTAAATGTCAAAATGCATTCGACAAATCAGTTTACAGAAGGAAAACTGGAAAATAACAGCAAAACAGACTGTTTGGTAGCCAAGAAAAGAGCAAGGAAGAGCAAGAAAATGCTCTGTACAGAATAGCAGCTTCGTTTTAGAGAAAAATAATGTCTCAAAAACTACATCAACTATCACAGCAAACCTATTTATTGAAAATATACAAACCAACAACTTGCTAACAACATGAAACTGACTTGTAACTTACTATAGGCTAGTCTAACCTCACCAGGGGTCACTTTAGATCTGTGAAAGACCACTTAGAATAGAAAGAAACAGTACAATCAGTCCGATAAGAATCCAACCACATCACCATGTCTGTGTTAGTGCTACATAAATGACATCGTGGTTACCTTTTATGGGAAAATGTCAGGGCAAGGGCTTTGACTTCTTATAGGATTTTGGATTTCAAGAGGAGCTTGGATGGAATGACCCAATTGGGGTTTGAAAAATAACAGAGCACAAATAATGATTTACAAGATAAAAACTGGTTGGCTTCTAAGCCCACATTTCAGAATTTTTGAAGGAACCTGAATGATTGGATTTGCGTGAATCAGTAAGAGTGATGACTTCAACAGGTACAGCCTCGTTTAGATTGAAAAAAAAAAATTCAAAACATCGTATGGCTGAGAAATAGGCAAGAAGTTAGTAACTTTTTTAGGGGCCTTGGATTTCGCGTTTAACTAAGTGGGGAATGAGGATCCCGATATTTGCTCGTCTTTCAAGCATAAAAAGATATGAATATACTTTTCGTAGGGGACTCGAATGATATAACTAACTCTGTAAAATTGAGTAGTATGTGCAAAGTAAGTCCATGTCATGGAGACGGAGAGAAGTGCCGTGGTTTAACTAAAAGTTGAACTCATATGTAGAGACTAGAAACTCATGTAAGTAATATGAAATAGAACTTGGGTATTTGACGATAGAGAAGTTTCAAGAGAGAGAGAGTAGGAATGGATTTAGGATTCAATGGCATTACAATTATCATGCATAATTATAATTATATAATATATGGTTGATTAAATTGTCCAGCAAGATTGTGAAGCTGAAGAGTGAAACATTTTGAGAAAAAACTTAGGGTGTTTATATAGGAATAGAAGAGATAGGAGTGCAACGTGGTATGTTTGCGTCAGCTTGGAATCCAAATTTACCATTCTATTCCACTCTTGAAATCTTTCTACTGTAATGGCATTGCATTGTGAAAGGACTGATCGTTTTGTTTTTGTTTTTTTACTTTTGGATCTGGCTGGCCACAGGATGTGATGGCGCACCACTATTACCGTTGCTGTTTGTTATTGCCAACATGGGTTTCAACATATCATTGCTGCATCTCCTCAAGAACTCTTCTGCCGTGGTATCTTCCCTTGCATGCACATTTTGTGGTAAGTCATTTTTGTCATCAAAGTAACCTCCAGATATAGGTTAATAAGCCATCTGGTTACCACCCCAGAAGGTGCATAAGATGGGAGTCCAAGCCTTTGTCTAGATGGCTATGGAGGATGTTCCACCAAGTTGTCCAAAATAGGACTCTTGTCAATCAGTTGATGCTCAACAAGCATGATGATGCACAAAAGGTGCCACTTGTGTCGGGCAGGGTTTGCGGCTTTTGAGAATCAACCCGAGAACTGACTCAAATTCTAACCTATGTGTTCAACTTAGACTCTATCCAACTCGACGTCAACTACAACTGAAGCCAGTTTGCAGTCTGTTTTCAGTTAAACTACTATCAACAGTGTCCAAAAGTTCAATTTGCACTCTTTAAGCTAATATAGACTTAGCCCATCTGACGATCCATCAGAAAATTCTATATGCTCCTACCTTCGTTTTTGGCTGGGGCAGTACATAATTTCCACCTTCAATTCTTTTTTCTTTTTTCTTTTTCCCTGAAAAGATCTTTAAGTGGCTCAGCCCATCTGACTAATATTGCATTACAAGACAGCCCATTGAGTTTTTTATTTTTTATATATAGAAAGTCAATCCCAAGCCTGAACCCTTAAAATCACGGAAAATTTATCCAAAAGTCCCTCAAGATTTAGCTGTATATCATGAGGTCCAAGGCATTAGGTTTTATAACATGAGGTCCCTAAAATAACCCAATATAAAAGGACCTTGTGGTATAAAGCCTAATGGTATAAAAATCTTATCTCAGGACTATGGGTATCCCTAAAATCATTGGGTGGATTGTTGTCACCCCTTGAAGAAGAAAAACCCTCAACCTTAACCATAGAAGTTGAAAAAACCGGGTGGGTTGGTTCAAGAATCCCTGGCTTTATGAGATTCGTGGAAGTGGGGTTGAAATGGCAAGAGATGAGTATAGATACTTTCTTTTGTTTGCTTTCACCACACCACATCCCTTCCCCCCCCCCCTGTTTTTATGTGTCTGGCATTAATATTTGGGTGTCAACATTTTATGGCTGGCAATAGGTTTGGTTGGGGTTGGGGCTGAATCAATTCAACCCAAAGAATATGCCATCAGCTCGAGTATAGTCAGGTTTGGGTTAATTAAAGTACTTAGATAATAAGAAAATGTAAATAATATTTTAAAAATAATGTACAAAATAACTATCAATTGATTAGTCAATACTAATTGAATTGAATTTAGGTTGGCAAGTTCAGTTTCAGACCAATCTATAATCATCTCTGATTCATAAGTCTCAATGCAAACCTGTTTGTTTGATGCAAGTTCACATGGGTGATGTCCACGCCTGCACTTGAGGCTCCTAGACATTATTGCATGAGACTCTTGGGAACTTGGGCAAATTTTTTTTTTTTCCTCTTATTAGTATATGATCCATCCAACTAATATGTTGATGTATTTGTGTTTTGCATGGCAGTGCCAATATCCGTGTATATATTCACTCTACCTCTTCCATACATTGGTGGTGCATCCGCCCTCCCACCGGGCTTTGTAGCAGGCGCCATTGTTCTCATTATTGGCTTGCTTATTTATGCTTGGACACCAGCAGTTGAAGCCAACAGTGCCTCCCCACCGTCACCCACCTAGACGATGATCATCATCGTGATCATTGGTCAAGTTTCAGTGGAGGGTGCAGTCATTTCTTTTGTCAATGGTACACAAGGGGAAGAGGATGAATATTGTTGTTATTGTAACAGTAAGCTTTGTTTGTAATAAAATGGCCAGTGTATTAATTTTATTGCGCGACATTATCCGAAGCCAGAGGAAATAAAAAATAAGAAATAAAAAAAAAAAAATAGAGTAGGAGAATATTTGGTATTCCATTGATGTCAAACCCAAGTGCAGTCCTTAAAGCAACTTTATTCTAGCATGCTTTTAAATTTTCACTAAAAAAAATTATCCATCTCCAACATGATAAAGTGGCATTTGTATGTACATAAAATAGACCAGATCAATCGGTAGATAAGGGACGGGGAAGGAACCTTCCCAAACAAAACGATGTTTATATGACCAATGTTGATGGAAATTTCTGCATTTGTAATGTTTATGCACAAGTATACTTGATAGGCTCTATTTTTTTATTTTTTTTTCGAAACTATTTCCATCATTATATCCGAATATGTGCATGTATCAAATACAAACAGGATATATAGGGGTAAGTAAAAGTATATAATTATCTAACGGGGAAAGTTTATTCTATTTAATCCTATCCAATCTGGTCTTTTAATTTAGAAAATGTTTTATGTCCCAAAAATATTGTCCCAATAGTGAATTCCAAATGGTGTAGCTCATGATCTAACTCTTCTCTTTTTTAGCAAATTTTTTATTGATAATTAAAGAAGGCTTAGGATTCATTTGGGATATGTTTTTGTGACAAACTTTTGGGATATATAGCATTTTTTTTTTTTGGTTGAAAAGAACTTCGAAACAAGTTTAGGAAATCCAGTATTTAGATGCATTAACATCCAAAAGAGAAACAATACAACATGGAGGAGAACACTATTCCAAAAAAAAAATCCTATTAGAGTTGCAACCTAATGAAGCCAAAGCATCAACACATTTGTTAGCTTCACGGTAAGTGTGATGCAGGCGCACAACCTTGAACTTCATCATAAGCCACCTATAGTCACAAATGATTTGGCTAAGATGGTGAGCATTTGAAACGTCCCCTTGTATAAGTGCAATAACCACTTTAGCATCAACATCAATCTCAAGGAATTCAAAACCAAGGCGATGAGCGATGAACAGACCATCCCTAAGGGCCCAAAGTTCAGCAGAGCAGCTGTCAATGTGCCCAATCCTCCGAGAAAAACCTTTAAGAAAATCACCATTATGATCTCTAAGTTAGCCTCCCGCCCCTGCCTCTTTAGTAACTCCCAACGATGCTCCATCTATATCGAGCTTCACATAGGGGGGATGTGGGGGAACCCATTTGATCCAAATAGTCCTGGGGTGCTTGATAATCCACATTTTCTTTAGGAGACAATATCTTTTGATTGAAAACAAAATTGTTCCTGTTAATCCAGAGAGCCCAACAAGCAAAGGGGAACAAAAAAATAGGATGACACCCCTTGAAAAGTTATAGTTTGGAGTGCCCAACATGGCCTTTTATTTTATGGGTAAAGTTATTGTTTGATTATCCTCCCCCTCACAGACACATACACAAAACTAACATCAAAAGAACCATGTCTTTTTTGATCGAGTGGGGAAAAAAAAACACACCATTGTTGTAGTCTTGGCAATCTTTGGATCAGTTTCAGCCAGAGGAACAAATGCATCTGTTAAGTCTTGCTAAGAAGAAGGACAATTGTTGGATCTGGTTGATAAGTATAGTGAGGATATGCAGTTGGGAGGGGATATTGCAACCCCACTAGTTAGTCTCTATACCCCCTTAGTATTAAAACCGCTAATCTTGATAACTAAACTCCACAATCTCCCTAAAATACCCCCTATCCCAATTTAGCCCAAGGTGAATTAGTCCCCACTCCCCAAACCACAATTTCACATAAGAGCTCAATTAGATTTTGGTCTTTTTAAAATCTTTGAGTGGTTTACAAATGATCGAGAACAAAATGTGTTCAATATTTCCAAAATAAAGTATTTTATAATGGGTTATAAATTGGGTTT
>JAESVK010001041.1:41301-59898 GCA_017140935.1 Hamamelis virginiana
AAAATGATGGAACTACTCTTAGTACATTGAAAATACTCCAACACAATGAATAAACTTCCAACACAATGAAAATAATTTTTTCAGATTTTCACTGTATTTTTTTTTTTTTTTTGAGCTTTTACTGTGTTTATACCAACAATGATACAATGAAAACTTGGAAAATATAGTTAAAATCTGAAAAACACAGAAAACACAATAAAAACACAACATAGTAAAAAAATAATAATAATTAATTTTCACTGTATTTTTAGTAGGGATGTCAACGGGGCGGGTTTTTGCTTTCACAATCCCGTCCTGTGAATAAAAATCATTTCACAAACCCGTCCCAATCCCAACTTAAAATGGGACGAAGCGGGGCGAGAATTATGCAGGGCGGGGCGGGGCGGGGCGGGTTTTCCCATCGGATTTGAAAAAATAATTAAAATATTTTTTAAACTTCAATTTTATTTTATTTTGGAATGAATCCTAACCATAAACTCAACAAATTTTGATTTTTATCTTGGATTATAAGTATTAGTAGTTAAAATATATATTTATACACACTAATTTGGTGAAAAGAATAGAAAAAAATAGAATTGATAAAAATCTTAAAACACTAAATATTGTAAATAAATGGAAAAGATTTTAGTATAATTATATATACATAGATATTTGGGGCGGGGCAGGTTAGAGAAGCCATATCCTATTCCCGTCCCAAACCCTATAGGGTTTTTAATTTTTTTCCAAACCCTATAGGGTTTTCAAAACTATTTCCCAAACCCTTCCTAATAGGGGCAGATTATCCTTTTAACTCATCCCATTGACATCCCTAATTTTTTAGTGTGCTAATAAGAAAAAAACATAGTGAAAACTTAGATTTTTACTGTGTTTTTTTTTTAGTTTTCAATGTGTTTGTTTTATTAGCACAATAAAAAAAAGTTTAATTTTCACTATCTTTTTTTATTAGGACAATAAAGAAGAAGAAATAGAAACAGTAGCATCAGCACAGTAAATAATAAGAAGAAGAAGAACGGACTTTGTGGTTGCTAAATATGTTAAATGCGGCGAGTTATTCGCTAAAGTAGCTAAAGGGAAACTAAAAAAAGATCCGGCCCGTAAGTATTACAAGCAATTGATCAGCGCCGTTGATTTCTGTCATAGTTGAGATGTTTCTCATCAGGATCTAAAGCCGGAAAATCTTCTTTTAGATGAGAACGAGAATCTGAAAATATTTACAGCAGGTGCTTTTCGACGGTAGGTGATCTCTCTTCTCCCTCTCTCACACGTTCTCTCTTCCCCACCATCTCTTTCATATTTCTGTAAAAAATGGTGAAGTGGTGAGATGAGGTGATGAGGTGAAGCGGTGGTGGCACTGCTGCTACTTTTTAGTGGAAAAATGAGAAAAAATTGAGGACGGATCTGTGCTTGGTTGGCACAAAATTGACAGTAAAGATGAGAATGAGCTTTCCTATTCTTATTTTTATTCTCTCTCTCTCTCTCTCTCTCGACAGTAAATATGAGAATCACAGATCTTTCATCAATCTTTTTTTTTTTTTTTTGGTCTTTTTTATCTATCCAAATGTGGCACTTTAAGTACGCGACATTACACCTCATTTCCACATCATGCACACGAGAAATCTTAAACGGGATGAGGGGACGAGAGATTTAGCATTTTTGTTTTAGTTACTTATCAACTTATGCAAGGACATTAATAGTAAGTTGGCAAAGTTTTGGTGGAACCAAAATGAGGAAGGAAGTTACATTGGACTGTGTTGTCCAAAATATGAAACCCTAGAGGGGGTGAATAGGGTTTTTGGCAAACTTTCACAAATATTACCAAATAAAAATTAATGTTCAATTACTAAACAATGGAAGCAAATATATAAACAAGTAATTGAAATGAGAGTAAGGGAGAGTGAAATCAAACATAGTGATTTAACGAGGTTCGAACTCCGCCTACTCCTCGCCTTAAGCACCTAGTTCAAGAATTCCCACAATCCACTAAGGATTAGCTACTTGAAGGTGGAGAAACCTTTACACAGTCTTTTTTATCCCAGGTGGAAGATTCTCACCTTAGCTCACAAAGAACTATCTCAATGGCTCACAAAGAACCCACAAGTGTGCTCACAAAGAATACCCCAAGTATTTACAAAAAATACTTAATACAAACTCACAAAGGTTGATGTGTACAATAAATGCTTCAAGAAGCCGATTAACACAATAATAAAGCTCAACTAATAGCCTCTCAGATGATTAACAAGTATAGCTCAAGAGTTTGGTAGAGAAAGCTTTGAATAATGAATGATAATAACTATGGTTGGATTGATGTTCATAAATGAGAGACAAACCTCTTTATATAGACATTATGGTCTGAAATGGCCGTTTGAACCAAGCTTGAATGTCATTGGAGGAGATGAGAAGAGCATGCCTCATTTAATGCTCAAAATAGAAAGAACCGTTTTGTATTTGTAGGAGCATTAGTCGACTAGGCAAAAGTGATTAGTCGACGAGTCAGTTAAAATTCAAAGCAATTTTTGTTCTCGGGCACGGTTAGTCGACTAGGCAACTTGGGTTAGTCGACTAGACTAGTTAAAATCAGTTTATAAAAATTTCCGGGCACAGTTAGTCGACTAGGAAAGGGTGTTTAGTCAACTAGCTTTTCTGCATTTCCAAAACATGGCTACTGGGGTGTCTTTAGTCGACTATACTAATTGATTAGTCGACTAAAGGACTCATTAGTCGACTACTCTAGGTGATTAGTCGACTAGACTTACAATTTCCAAAATTCTAGCTTCTGGACCATGATTAGTAGACTAGTCAATAGTGCTTAGTCGACTAGGCATACTCTTAAGCTAAAAACTTTAAATTCTTAAGTCTATTTCAACTCAAATCATCTAAGGAAACTTAAGCATTCAAAAGCATTTTTGCAAGTTTTCTAAGTTAATGAATGCCAATGCAACATGAAAATTTTTTTTTGGCTTGAGCTATGCAAGTTTAACCAAATGAGTTGCCTTACAAAAGGTTCCTAAACATCTTGACTTCAATGGTCTTCAAGGAATGACTTCAAGATGTCCTCCACAAGCTTCATGATTCAATGAATTTGAATATTTGCATAATTTGGAAGCTTTAAATGTGTTGATGAGCTCCAATAAGATATGACTTTGATTCTATGGAGACAAAAACACTTAATCATTTGTTAGTAACTAAAGTAAAGTTTGTTGATCATCAAAATGTGGTCAATGCAATTAACCTTAGGGCTAATAATCTCCACCTTTTTTATGATGACAAATCATTACTTTGAATCAATAATAATCAAAATAAGAGAGTATGAGCTCCCCTTCAATTTTGCACAACAAGCAATGGTTAAACAACATATGCAATATGGCAATCAAAGTCTTTCTCCCCCTTTGTCATCAACAAAAACAAAGAGATAACATATTAGAGACAAGAAGTACAATTATAATTCCATTGGTCTAACAATACCAAGATCACGCTGAATTGTGCAAAAACGATCCTCCTGAAGAGGTTTCGTGAAGATGTCCGCCAACTCAAGAGGTTTCGTGAAGATGCCCGCCAATTGTTGGTCTGTGCTTACAAATTCTAGTTCAACATCTCCCCTTTGTACATGATCACGAATGAAATGGTGCCTAATTTAAATGTGTGCGTGAGTGAAAACAAGCATTTTTAGAAATATTTATAGCAATAGTATTATCACAACGAATGAGAATGTGATTAAAAGTGATCCTATAGTCTTCAAGTTGTTGTTTTATGTATAGAACTTGAGCACAACAATTTTCCGCGGCAACATATTCCGCTTCGGTGGTAGAAAAAGCAGCCGAAGTTTGTTTCTTACTAAACCAAGAAACAAGAGAGTGGCCAAAAAAATGACAAGTGCCACTAGTGCTCTTCCTATCGGTTTTACAACCGGCAAAATCCGCATCCGAATAACTAACAATATTGAAAAAAGCATGCTTTGGATATAACAAGCCTAAATCATGAGTTCCAACAAGATATTTGAATATACGTTTAACAGCATGCATATGGGACTCCATGGGATTAGCTTGAAATCTAGCACATAAGCATACACTAAACATAATGTCGGGTCTATTAGCGGTCAAGTAAAGAAGCTTACCAATCATATCTCTATACAATTTTTGGTCAACCTTCTTACAATTTTCATTAATATCAAACTTAGTTGAAGGGTTCATTGGTGTGGGACTAGATTTTATACCTTCCATGCCAAATTTCTTTAGCATGTCTTTCACATACTTGGCTTGATTGATCAAGATGCCTTCTTTGGTTTGCTTGATTTGGAGGCCAAGAAAGAATGTTAATTCACCAATCGTGCTCATTTCAAATTCCTCTTGCATGAATTTAGCAAACTCTTGACAAAGAAGATCATTAGTAGCACCAAAAATAATATCATCAACATATATTTGAACAATTAGCATATCATTATCTTTAAATTTTATGAAAAGTGTAGTATCAATTTTGCCTGTTATAAAACCATTTGAGAGCAAAAATGTATTTAACCTTTCATACCATGCTCTAGGTGCTTACTTTAAACCATAAAAAGAGCTTTTGAAAGTTTGTACACATGATTAGGATGAGTGCTATTTTCAAAATCGGGAGGTTGTTTAACATAAATTTTCTCCGAAATATAACCATTTAGAAATGCACTTTTCACATCCATTTGATACAATTTGAAATCTTTAAAACTAGCAAAAGCAAGGAGCATTCGAACAGCCTCAAGTCTAGCAACCGGTGCATATGTTTCATCATAATCAATACCTTCTTCTTGATTATAGCCTTGTGCAACTAGTTTTGCCTTATTCCTAATTACATTTCCATCTTCATCCTTTTTGTTTCTAAAAACCGATTTAGTACCAATGAAGAATGGTCATTAGGCTTAGGCACTAGTTCCCAAACTTGATTTCTTTCAAATTGATTTAATTCTTCTTGCATGACCATAATCCAATTCTCATCATTTTCGGCTTCACTAAAATGTTTATGTTCAATTTAAGAAACAAATGCAATGTTGCCACAACCATTTCTAAGATTAGAGCGAGTGCTTACCATTTGAGAAGGATTACCTATAATTTTCTCAATAGGATGATTTCTTACAAATTTTCAAGCTTTAGGAAGTTCATGAGTCTCTTCTTGTTGAGCTTCATCTCCCTTGGGCAAGGACTCCTTTGGTGCATCTTTTGGAGCTTCATTGGATGAGTCATTTGTAATTTGATCATTGACTCCTTCATCCAATGGAGAGATAATCCTAGGAACATCATCTTCATGCACAATATGCTTAGAAGTAAAAGGATTAGCTTCATCAAAAACAACATGAATAGATTCTTGAACCGATTGAGTGCGTTTATTGTAAACTCTATAAGCTTTACTATTCATAGAGTAACCAATAAATACACTTTCATCGGATTTAGCATCAAATTTAGATAAGTGTTCTCTATCATTTAAAATGAATCATTTACAACCAAAAACTTTGAAATAATTAATGTTTGGTTTCCGACCTTTCCAAAGCTCATATGGAGTTTTGGATAAATTAGGCCTTATAACAACTCTATTTTCCACATAACATACGATATTAACCGCTTCTGCCCAAAATGATTTAGGAAGATTATGTTCATTAACATTGTTCTAGCCATCTCTTTTAATGAACGATTCTTCTTTTAAACTACTCCATTTTGTTGAGGAGTTTTAGTAGCCGAAAAGTTATGTGAATAACCTTTTTCATTACAAAAATTTTCGATGCCTTGGTTCTTATACTCTCTACCTCTATCACTTCTTACGTGAGTAATTGAGTGGCCTTGAATATTTTCAAGTTTTTTACAAAGTTTTATAAATAAGCCACTAGCTTCACTCTTTTGAGCAAGAAATAGAACCCATGTATATCTTGAAAAATCATCAACAATGACAAAGGCATAGAGTTTACCACCAAGACTTTCTACATCATTGGGACCAAACAAATCAAGATGTAGCATTTCCAAAGGTCTAGATGTAGAAATGAAACCTTTGGTTTTGAAATTTGTTCTAGTTTGTTTTCCAAGTTGGCAAGCATCACAAACTTTATCTTTTGTAAAATTAGCTTTGGGCAAGCCATTAACCAATTCATTTTTAGAAAGATTATGCAATAAATCCATACTAGCATGCCCAAGTATTCTATGCCATAACCAACTTGTTTCTTGCAAAGCGGTAAAACATGTTACATCTTGAAGTGCTAATTTATCAAAATCAATTGTGTATACATTTTAAAAACTTTTCATAACAAAAATATTGTTTTGGTTTTCATCAATTACATTACAAGAAGATGAAGTAAAATTAACACAATATCCATTATCACATAATTGACTAATGCTAAGCAAGTTATGTTTTAAACCACTAACTAGCAAGACATTATCAATAGTGATAGAGGAATTCCAATTTTACCTTTACCTATGATTTTACCCTTGACATCATCTCCAAATGTGACATAGCCACCATCATTGTAGTTAAGGGAGATAAATTTGTCTTTGTTACCGGTCATGTGTCTTGAGCATCCACTATCCAAGTACTACTTTTCTTTGTCTTAAATTGAGTTCATGCATACCTACAAGACAAAATCAAGTAATTTTCTTTGGTACTCATGCCTTCTTGGGTCCTACATTGTTAGATTTTGTAGTTCCTTTTTGAATCCACATAACCATTTTCCCAATGTCTCTTTTGC
Source organism: Hamamelis virginiana (assembly GCA_017140935.1). Taxonomy (NCBI): domain Eukaryota; kingdom Viridiplantae; phylum Streptophyta; class Magnoliopsida; order Saxifragales; family Hamamelidaceae; genus Hamamelis; species Hamamelis virginiana. The sequence goes on from JAESVK010001041.1 coordinate 47,999, forward strand.
CTCTAACTGGACATGAGTATCTAACATGACATTTCCTTTCACAATATAAACAAGTAGCATTTGCATGTTTGTTTGATGAATTATGAAATTGATCATTTGAGTTTCTTTGAGTTGAGGCTTTAACAAAGAAGACAAGATATAGGGATGACATTTTAGTATAATAATTTGATTCAAATCCTAATCCTTCTTTGTTGAATCCTACTTTTTGAGCACCAAGTAATCTCTTGAAATTTTCCTCTCCACTAGTGAATTTGAAAATGATTTTATTCAAGTTCTAAATTTTCTTTTTCAAAATCTCATTTTCATTTTTCAAAGATTCAAAATTATTTGAGGAATTTGAAGTGGAAGGAATATTTCTAAGTTTCATAATTTCATATTTCAAAACATTATTTTCATCTAGTAATGATTCATAATTATTTGAATAACTTGATGAAGATGGAACATTTCTATAGTTCTCAATATCACATTTCAATACTTCTATTTCTTTAACAAGTCTCAAATTTTCATAATGCAAAGCTAATTTTTCACTTGTGATTGTAGTAAGATCCTTCATCAAGATATTGTGAGTTTTGTTCAAAGATGAATTTTTATTGCATAAATCTTCACACATATCATAGAGTTCATCAAGAGGTAAATCATCATCATTATGAATATTTGAGTTTGAGCTAGAGGGTACCTCATCAACTTCCATGAGACAAAATGTTTCTTCATAATTGTCCTCATCGCTTTCAATTGCATCAATGACTTCATCCCAAGTGGCATTTATGGCTTTACCTCTTCTATCATATCTTTGATAGTTCTTTCTTTCTTCTTCCTTCTTGGCGGGGCATTGAACAATTCTATGTCCCGGTTTCTTGCAATGATAGCAATTTTCATTGTTGCTTGAGCTTCCTCCTTGATTGGGCTTTCCAAGAGCTCTTCTTCTTCTCAAAAACTTTTGAAACTTTCTTGTGATGAGTGCCATTTCTTGATCATCATTTTTCATTGAATTCATCATCACTATCATAATGAGAGGTGGATTTGAGAGCAAGATTCTTCTTTTGTTTTTCATCTTCTTGTCTCTTCGAGGTAGTCTCATGAGTCAATAGAGAGCCAAAAAGATCGTCTATGTCAAGTGTATCCAAATCTTTGGATTCTTGAATAGCCGTAACTTTTGATTCCCATGACTTAGGAAGAACTACAAGAATTTTTGAGATGACATCCCAATTTGTAATTGTTCTACCAAGAGCTTTCATTTCATTAATAATATGAGTAAAACGAGTAAACATTGAACTAACACTTTCATTTTCTTCCATTTTAAATAATTCATAATCTCTCATGACCATGATGAGTTTAGAACATTTTACCTGTTTTGTGCCTTCATATGTTACCTCAAGTTTCTTCCACATTTTTTGAGTGGTGTCACATTCAGAAATTCGGTTATATTCCGCATCGCTCACGGCACAATAAAGTACATTCTTTGCCCTTGAATTGACTTGAAGAAGCTTCATGTCATTTTCGGTCCATTCATCCATATCTTTGGGTACTTGAGTTCCATCTTGAGCTGTTTTGTAGATGATTTTGTTTCCCTTCATGATAACTCTCTAAATAGCCATGTCATATGATTCAATCCATATTTGCATTCTATTTTTCCAACTCTTATAATTTTCACCATTGAAATAAGGAGGTCGGTCAACGGAATGGCCTTATAAAAAGCTCGATTCCCTCAAGTTTGCCATGATCTTTTACTCAAGATAACAATCAAATATTGAACACTAGCTCTGATACCAATTGTTGTCCCAAATATGTAACCCTAAAAGGGGGTGAATAGGGTTTTTGGAAAACTTTCACAAATATTACCAAATAAAAATTAATGTTCAATTACTAAACAATGGAAGCAAATATATAAACAAGAAATTGAAACGAGAGTAAGAGAGAGAGAAATCAAACACAATGATTTAACGAGGTTCGGACTCTGCCTACTCCTCGCCTTAAGCACCCAGCTCAAGGATTCCCATAATCCACTAAGGATTAGCTCCTTGAAGGTGGAGAAACCTTTACACAGTCTTCTTTATCCCATGTGGAAGACTCTCACCTTAACTCACAAAGAACTATCTCAATGGCTCACAAAGAACCCACAAGTGTGCTCACAAAGACCACCCCAAGTATTCACAAAGAATACTTAATACAAACTCACAAAGGTTGGTGCGTACAATAAATGCTTCAAGAAGTTGATTAACACAATAATAAAGCTCAACTAATAGCCTTTCAGATGATTAACAAGTATAGCTCAAAAGTTTGGTAGAGAAAGCTTTGAACAATGAATGCTTGTAATGAATGATAATAAATATGGTTGGATTGATGTTCATAAATGAGAGACAAACCTCTTTATACAGGCATTATGGTCTGAAATGGCCATTTGAACCAAGCTTGGATGCCATTGGAGGAGATGAGAAGAGCAGGCCTCATTTAATGCTCAAAATGCTCAAAATAGAAAGAGCTGTTTTGTATTTGCAGGAGCATTAGTCGACTAGGCAAAAGTGATTAGTTGACTAGTCAGTTAAAATTCAAAACAATTTTTGTTCCCAGGCACAGTTAGTCGACTAAGCAACTTGGGTTAGTCGACTATACTAGTTAAAATTAGTTTATAAAAATTTCCGGGCACGGTTAGTTGACTAAGCAAGGGTGTTTAGTCGACTAGCTCTTCTGCATTTCCAAAACATGGCTACTGGGGTGTCTTTAGTCGACTAGACTAATTGATTAGTCGACTAAAGGACTCATTAGTCGACTACTCTAGGTTATTAGTCGACTAGACTTACAATTTCCAAAATTCTAACTTCTGGACCATGATTAGTCGACTAGTAAATAGTTGTAGACATCCATTTTTGACCATGGGAAAGGTCACTAATGGTTGCCTGTGATTTGAGGTGAAATAGGGTGTCAAAACCCTAAGTTGCCAGTTTTACCCTTGTGAGCAGTTAGATAGAGGTCATTATCGCATGTAGGTTTTTAGGTCAGATTGAGTCGGTTCTTCTTGCATTTAGTTTTTAGAAAGTCTAGGAACATCCCTATTAAATTTCATGGCAATTTGAGCCAGGCTTGAAAGGAAATAAGGCATTTTGTGACTTGAAGGGCAGTACTGTCTTTTGAATCATAAAAGCTCTGAATGACTGTCGATCTTGTCGCGAGTGGTCTCGAGGCTTTGGCATAGATATTTAGGATGAGTTTGGTAGTTAAGTTGATCAGTGGAAAAGACTGTTGAGCCTCCTGGCTCATGTTTGGCTCTTAAGGCTCAAAAGGCCCTTTCAAGCTCAGATTAGAGTTTTGACCGGGAACGACCGAGATTCGATCATTTTATCAAACCAAAGCCTTCAAAAGCTTCAAAACACTTTCTTAAAATTTTTTAAAACTTATTTTGAGAAGAATGAATGATTTTGAGAGCGATTGGTAGCCGATTTCAAAACCCTAATTTGGGTCCGGCAGGCCCTAAACAGCTAATCAGTTGACTTTTCCCTAAAACCTTGACTTTGGTCAATGTATTTGCACATCAAACACTTCTCAAAACATGGAGAATCGAATTACGATCTTTTTGGCGCTTGAATCGTCGAATTTGGACTTGAAACGGGCCCGAAAAGCCGAAAAAAACCGAAACAGGGTCGAAATGGGCTGAAACAGGCCTATATAGGGCACATTTGGACTGATGGCTCAATGACCATCCCCCAAGGGACGGCCGGCTGTCCATGAGGGACGGCCAACCGTCTCAAGGTGGATGGTTACCTGAGATTTTGGCCTATAGCTGCTATTTTTCAGTCTTTTGATTTCCTGAGACTTTGCCAAGTGTCTAGCTCGGCCTTGGGGACTTTGGGACGAATTGGAAGACCTTGGAAGGCTGATTTAGAGCCATTGGATCATTCCTAAGAGATTCAGACTGAGCCATTGATCAAATTCAAGTCCCTCTATAAATAGAGAGCCCTGAAATCAGTTTTAACACAACACACAAGGCATTTAGAGAGCTTTGGTGAGTAGAGGCTTGGAGCTTTGCACCAGCCCCCCCATAGCAATCTTAGCCACCTATTTTTGAAGTCTTTGAAGGTTAGAGAAGAAGCTAGGAGCAAGGGAGAAGGAAACAAAAAAGGTTAGTATAATTATTGAGTTGTTTTTTTAAGTTTTCTTGCATACTTCTTCTTCTTCTTCTTCTTCATTCTTCTTCTATGTCCATTACCATGCTAGGGATGGGTACCTAAGTTGGGTATTCAAAGGTTAGGATTACTTGCATATAGGTTAGCATATAGATTTTCTGCATTTATGGTTTTTATTCAAGTCTAGTTTGTTTGTTTTGAGTATGCTAAATTAAAAGGCTAATAGGAACATGTTTAGGTTTGTTTATATCATTCATGTTCATGTTTAATGCTTGAAATATCATATGAATTGTGGTCGAGGAAACGAGCTAAGGTAAGTCCCTTCCCTTATTTTAAAATTGGTGTTTTTTCAAGCATGATGCATGATTATTTTGGTATATCATATTAGATTGCATATTAGGTCATTTACACCCTTTTTATTCATTATTTTCATGGGTTTTAAATCCACTTTTTGATTGCATTTAAATCTGTCCAAGGTTTAAAGTAACCTTAAAGTGGATTAAAAGTCATTTTTAAGGTCAAAACTAACTTAGAAATATGCCTAGGTTCACATAGATAACTTAGTTTGCATTTAGGACATTTTTCATGCATAGTTTACATTCTTTATTGCATTTTTTAGTGTATTTTTCATAAACTCCAGCATGCATTATTTAGTGTTTTAGGTATTTAGATTAACCTAGGATTAGCTAGAAACTCTAGGATTAGGGGGTTCACTTGACCCCACTTAGGACTCCTCTTTGTTGTAAAAATTACAATAAAAATAGAGTTCTATTTTACTTAGGAATCTACTTCGAGAAGGATTCTAAAAAGTGATTTCAAAGTGGAATGAAATTCCATCATTCATGAAAAAGTGTTTTAATCAAATTCAAACTCTCGAAATTAGAGTCGTAGATAAGATAGAATTCTTTCGATCATGTGGTTCATTACAATAGGAGATGTTAGAGGTATGCCCTAAAACCAATCCTAAAGAGCATATTTATTTCATATTAGAATAAGAAGGTATTACTTGTCGTTTATATATTTAATTATATATACGATAATGTCCATGAATAAATGATAAGAGAAATATGTATCTCAAGTTTGTTGAGATATGTAGACTCATATTTCCCATACACATTTATTCTAAAAGAGTTCCTGCTCATAGGTTTATTAAAGGGGACATTTATTAAACCGACAAGAGTAGCACATATTTAAATTAACTCCAATGGGAGGATAGGTAGTCTTTCCTATCAGTGTAGTGTAGTGACACTTAGGTTAATCTGTGACTACATATTAGAGAATATGTACACTAAACATGATCTGCTAGAATATTCCTATAGAGATTAAGTCAAAGGAATATTCTTACGTTACGTCGATTTACTTGGTAATCCTAAGACTTGAGACACCATGGATGTTATATGTCTGAATTGTTAGGGTTTGATAGTGTCTTATACAGCCTTAACCAAAGGTTGTAGTCGCCACTCATTGGCTCTAATAAGTCTTGCATGAAGACATATGAGTGGTCAATAAGGAATCATCACTCTCATTAATATGAGAGAGAATGTTAGGGTTAGTTCTCAAATATAACTCTCAATGTGAATCTCTGGCCAGAGTGATAGGTGAACTATGAAAGTGTTTCATAGGGTTCATCTTATTGAGATTATAATTTGAAGAACATATGACAAGAAAGTTAAGATAGGGTTTTGACTTATATCTATACCCTGAATATCTTAACTATGACATTAGGAGATGAAGGATTAAGTAACAAGAAGGGTTCACATAGTTCTACTATTCACCCAAACCTAGGGCATGTCATGACGCATTGCTAAACGTCACTCATGACCAGTGAAAGCCTATTGATAAGTGTTATCAATGAGGGCATAATTGGAATAGTTTCAATCAAACCTTAAAATAGAAAGTTTCTATTTTAGGAGACATAGAGATGTCCCTAGTCACTGTTAGGTTGGGGTGAACCCAATGGGTCACACACAAACAAAGAGCATAAGCGAGTCTCTTGAATTAAAGAGAGAAGGGAATTTCTTGAAACTAATTCTATTAATAACCTTATATATTAATTGTGAATATATATAAGGAATTAAGTTATATATTAATTATTAATATATAAAGAGAATTAAGTTACTTTTGAAAATAAGTATTAAATAGAAACCCTAGGGGTTTTCTATAAATACTAGATGATAAGACATGCTAGCACTAAGCCTCTCATTTATCAAATTAGAGAAATAATTTCTCTCCCCTCTCCAAGCTTGATTCTTCCATTGTTGAGAAGCTTCAAGGATTCGAGAGGTCTTGTGTTTGTGTGGATACCATTGGAGGCTTCAACCGTTTGAAGCTCGGGTTCATCAATCACAAATCGAAAGGCTAACCAAGTAAGTTTTATTTATGTTTCATAAATATGTATGCTTGTTTGTAAATCACATGTTCCTATGCTTGTTCGAATCCTGCCGGGATATTCGATGATGGAATCATTTATATAAAATTCTTATTTTGTCTCTCGCTGCGATTCCATGATTATCGAATAAACCTTTCACTGGTACCAGAGCCATATCAAGCATGGACATGAGGTTTGATGATGGTTTGCAATGGTTTAATTAATTAAAATCAAGAAAATCCATGGTTTAGGAAACTATAGTGAGTTCGGCAATGGGGTTCTCTTAGAATCCTTTGAGTTTTGTTTTTATGGCAACTAGGGTTTATTAGAAACCCTAGCAAGTTCACGACTGTAGACATCCATTTTTGACCATGGGTATGGTCATTAATGGTTGCCTATGATTAGAGGTGAAATAGGGTGTTAAAACCCTAAGTTACCAATTCTACCCCCGTGAGTAGTTAGGTAGAAATCATTATCACATGTGGGTTTTTAGGTCAAATATAGTCAATTCTTTTTGCATTTAGTTTTTAGAGAGTCTAGGAACATCCCTGTAAAATTTCATGGCATTTTGAGTCTAGCTTGATAGAAAATAAGGCCTTTTGTAACTTAAAGAGCAGTAATGTCCTTTGAATCACAAAGTGAACAAAAGGCCTCTCGGTCCCTCGGGATAGATGGCTGGTTCACAACGGCCATGTGAGGAGGCAGCCCTATAAGGTTCGGCCACTAGGGGTTTTACCCCTATGTTGTTTTGTTTTGAGATTTTGATAAAACTCTTAAAAAGTTTTTGGGTTTTCTCTCAAATCTCTCTATCAATTTCGGACCCCATAGGGTTTACTCCCTATATGATTAGATCATTAGGGTTTGATCTCCATGTTATGAAGATGCTTGGTTAATGATCAAATTCCCCACAAAAGGTTCGGCCTCTCTCTCCTCTCTCTCTCTCTCCTAGTCGGCACTTAGGGTTTTATAAACCCTATTTGATTCTTTGTTGTTTTGTTTTTTGATTTGGGTTTATGTAACCCTATAATCAATAGACATGGATGAATCTTGAGTTTTTAGAAACCCTAAGCATGAATGGATGAAGTTCTTGATTTGAGAAATAAAGAACATGGCTTGATTTTTGAGAAAATTGAGTTATAATGGTGATTAGGGTTTTAGGAAACCCTAATAAGGATTTCGGCAATGAGGGTTTTACCCTCTCTTAGGCACGGCTATTAGGGTTTGTAACCCTAGATTGGTTTTACATGATTCTTGATTATTTTTAAAAGTTGTTTTAATTGATTCTTGATGATTGTAGTTATATAGTTTAAATTTGTTTAAACTTGTGTTTTAATGGAGTTCATGTTAAAGTGTTTAACAATGGTGATTTAGGGTTCATTGAATCCTTGATATCATCATCAATGGTGGCCGGTTTTAGGTTTTAGAAACCCTAAAACAAAATAGGAAGGTTACTTGATTTGTATTAGGAATCCCTAATTGTCAAATCTTTGAAACCCTAGTTTCCTATTTTGAAATTATTCATAATTAGGAAAGTTTCTTATTTTTATTTGATTCTTCCCTATAATGAATGATTTTGATTTAGGAAATAATGCATCAAGTATGGTGTTTATGGAAACCCTAAAAGGTTGGATTAAGGTAAGGTTCCCTAACCCTAACCCTAACCCTAGCACACTCTCTCTCCCACTATGTCTCACGGCCACATGGGTTTGGAACCCTAGTGTGCCTTGTTTTTAATTTTGTTTTTCATACCATATTTTCTTCATATATTTTATAAATGGTTTATAAATTTTTCAAAATAAATTTAATTGTTTTTGAAAATTAAAAATGAAGAATATATAGGTTTGATGAAAAAGTGTTTTATAAAACAATTTTAGTGTTCTTGAGAGATTGTGCAATTCATGTGATGAGATATTGTTTTTAATTGCTTAAAAACATTTAGGGATGCTGCTAGATGATGTGTAAGTGTGTTAAAAACGTTTTAGCATAATTGTATATTGATAGGATTAATTTTAAAATCATTTTAAAATTCAGTTGCTGTTTTTTCTGGGCAGCAACTATGAAGCTTTAGTAAAATCCATGAAAAATATTTCTTGGGATTTTTGAAGCATGCCACCTATTGACTTCATTAATATTAGGTCTTAACAAAGTCTAGGAAGAGTTCCCATGATTTTTTAATGACCTAGAATAGCCACACAAGATTTTTTGTGATTAAGAGTCAAATCTGGAAAATCTGACTCTCTATCATAAAATGTCTCTAATTAATACCAAACGTTGGAACCAAGTCTTGAGACCCCTGCCATTGTTTAGAGGACTGAAAAACCTAGTGAATTGAAGTGTTTCCATGACTTAGTTCACTTTAGGTTATGCCCAATAAATGCATTTGTGAACAAATTCCAGATTCTGCCAAGGTTTGAAGTTAGTGTCACAAAGTACTTTAAAGTGATACCAAATGTTGGAATCACAAAACGAGACCTATGCCATTTGAAAGAGGACTGAAAATCCTTGAGAAATAAAGTATTTTCACATTTTAAAAGTTTGATTTAATATAGGAAAGTTTAGTCCCAAAACAGTAGCTGAATTCTTAGTTTTGTGAAAAACTGGGTTTGTGTCTTTTTAGAATTTTTGGTATTGAGTTATTATTTAATTCCTTCTTCATAGGTTAATGTTGATTAATCTATAATACATATTAAAGTGTTAAATGCATGATAGGAATTGTGAGAATAATTTCTCAAATTAAATTCTAATTATTTAAAACCCTAATAGAGTTAATTAGGAGTTTTATTTATGGAAAGACACTAATATTATCATATGAGATATGATGGGATTATTTTAAATGAGATTTAAAAGTACTTTATTATTGTTATGAGATAATAATAATAACATTGACTTTAATTAATTAAATGTCATTGCCATCATTGCCTTTCTTTTTGTTATTGTTTTATTTATGCAATGTGAATGTATAAATATGATTGGATGATTATGGACTTAAGACCAATTAAATAAGATGTGATTGGCTGCATTGGATGTGTTTGGTTTATTTTAATGGGCTGTATTTAAGTAGTTTAAATTTTGGTGATGTAATTAATTTGGGACTTGCATGCCTCTTTCCCTCTCAATCTCTATGTATCCCCTATCTCCTTAATCCCCTTCTATCTTTTATTTTAAATGTAATATTTGATACTTGGTGGAGCATGGTGGACTCGAGGTGCATGGTGGAATCTAGTTCGAGAGGAAAAGCAAGGACTTAAGAAGGACTTGGAAAGGACTTCAAGACTTTTCGAAAATCTTTTAGTCTTTGTGTAATAGTTACATAGTTTTAATTGCGATCACCTAACCCTCTTTATAGACCTAGGGTTCATCTTTTGGCTCAAAGTTTGAACCCACCCTAAAAGTCCATAATCAATCCAAGGCCCATTTAATATATGAGATGTATGCTTTGTAGGGGCCTTGACCTAATTTATTATATGTTCAAGATGAATCCACCATAATCTCTAGAAAGACAATGAAAGGATAATCGAGAACTAATAATAAAGCTTGGTCTAAATTTTATATGTATGTTTGATATATATATGTGATGTATGTTTAATGTTAAAAAATGAGACCCTTTTGTAAACCCCTTATTTTTCAAAATTAAGTTGTAAGGAAGAGGTGTGAGCCTTATCCTAGCCTCCCACCATTATAAGATAAGGAAATTCATTCGATGGTTATGTTTGGCTGCAGATATGTGGAACATATCCATTCTAAGAATTCTTCTCGTCTTACTTTTAATATTGGATATCATAAGATGCGAAAATAGTGTATCCCAAGAACCTATTATGTGAGGGATACAACATTCAATTGACCATACTTATGTGAATAGTGGGTGTGACTTAACTAAAGAGTACTATCCAAGAACCTATTATGTGAGGATACTACAACTTAGAGGCTAAAGGAAAGATTATAACTTGCTTGAGAAGCATTAGGATAAAGAGTTATCCACTCATCAAAATTAGTATCCAAAAACCTATTACGTGAGGATTATTAATCCTTGATGGGACCCCAATCCCTGCTAAGGAAATTCAATGATGAAATTCCCGAGTCTCATTAATAAAGGGTATATGAGATTTGAATGAAATAGTGAGAGGTACCATAAGACTTTAAAATCCAATAGGCTTTTATGGTTTAATATGAAATTTAATTTTATTATATTCTGTTGTAGATGGCTCTACTAAACCCATTATCTAGAATCCTTGATGATAATCGTTTGACTGGTCCAAATTTCAATGACTGGGTTAGAAACCTGAAAATAATCTTAGCTGCTGATAAAATTGAATATGTTATCAAATCTCCACGCCCCAATGCTTTACCTAAAGGGGCATCTGAAGAGGAGCGAGACACTTATAATAAGTGGCTTGAGGATGATGTGCAAGTCAAATGCTACATGATGGCATCGATGATTAATGAGCTCCAAAGGTAACATGGGGTCATAGACAGTGCATATACGATCCTCAAGAATTTTAAGGAGTTGTATGAGTCATAAAACAGAATTGTAAGGTACAATGCTGTGGGTGATATTTTCTCTGCTAAGATGGTGGAAGGGACATCAGTTAATGAGCACTGCCTCAAGATGATCCGGAACATCCATGCTCTTCATGATCTAGGAGTCGAGATCAATTCGGAAATGAGTACTGATATTCTACTTCATTCACTTCCTTCAACCTTCAAACAATTCATCATGAACTTTCACATGACTGATGTGAATGATAAAGTTTCACTAACTGATTTGATGAATATGTTGAGTACTGCTGAGGAAACCTTGAAAAATGATTCCAAAGGGAATGTTTTGGCTATAGATGGGGCATCGACTTCTAAACCCAAACCCAAGGGCAAAGATAATAAGAAAAAGAAGTCCAATCTTAAGCCAAACGGAGGAGTGAAGAAGAAGAATACAAAGGGAAAGTGTTTCCACTGCGGCAAGACAGGTCATTGGAAAAGAAATTAGAAGGAGTACCTGGCTTTGTTGAAGAATGATTATTCTGATGGTACGTATTGTATTTAATTTACTAATTGAGAATTAGTATTATTTTGCTTAATGGTATGTGATACCTAAATGTGTTTTTCTTGTACAATACGATTGTATGTAGGAGACAAAGGGAAGCAGAAAGTTGAGTAGACATTGGGCTTGCAGTGTTTGGATAGGATCAAGAGTTGCTGCCTTCAACACTATAGCTCAATTCTTGACTAGTTTATTTAGAATTTCTAGAACTTTAATTATTGTCAGTTTGTAATAAATACTTCATTTGAAGTTTTTATTTAGTTTTGAGTATTTCGATTATTTGAAACAGTTTATTTATTTATAATATTGATTATTTGGATAATTTCTGGCAATTGTTTTAAAGTTCTAAATTCTTCATGAATGCTATTAAATATATATA
>JAESVK010001041.1:59998-77104 GCA_017140935.1 Hamamelis virginiana
TATAAGGAGAAAATAAGGATAATACATGAGATGTATAAACCTTACATTTTAGTTTGAAATACTTCATATCAATTTTGAATATTTGAAAGTGTTCAAAGGATTCAAAACTATGAATATTTGAAGAGTTCAAATCATTCATTTGAAGTAAAGCTAAAAGAAAATTTTGAGAATATTTTAGTTGAATCATTTATATAAAAAGGACCTTAAATATGTTAAACGTTGTAGTTTAAAGAATTATTTTAAATATAAGATTTTTCAAATAAACCTTAAGACTATGCTTTCTCTAATAAAGAGTTATTGGAAAGCAAATATTTCCATGATGGTTGAGAATCATTCCTTTATGAAACATCTAAAAGGATTTTAAGTTATTAAATAGTTTAATACAAAAAATACCTTGTTTCAAAAGGGATTAGTGGGAGCAATAGAGTCATCATTCATTCTTAGCTTTCTTTATTTTAAGTACATACCTTAATTACTAAGTGTAGTATCATGAATTCCATAAACGTTATAGGAATTCTAATCTCTCAAAAATGTTGATTTTATGAGGAATTATATATGAGTTTAATATTAGAGAAATATGGGATCTCATAAAAGTTTCTGTACTTAATACAATGTCATTAATGCTACAAAAGTTGTTGGCAGATATTGGAATTATTCAGAATAATGATCCTGAATAAAAGTAAGTATATTCTTAAATTAAATTAAGAATGTAATACTTGCATAAATAAAGAAATCTAAAAAGGATGCCATTTACATGTTGCATAAAAGAATGCCTAGTACATACTGTTCTCTACCAAGAACATAGGTCTCATTTACTAGACATCAGAGTTGGCAGCAGAATAATAGTTTAATTACTATTATTAAAAATAATAATAATAAATGCGAAGTTTGTTTGCATAGAATCTCCATTGCTATAACACCTCATGTGAGTTATAAGCCTTGTCTTTCGAAGACTAGTATAAGATACTATGATGATTGGCTTTAGTGCAAGTGGGAGATTGTTAGAGGTGTGCCCTAAAACCAATCCTTAAGAGCATATCTATTTCATATTAGAATAAGAAGGTATTACTTGTTGTTTATATATTTAATTATATATACGATAATGTCCATGAATAAATGATAAGAGAAATATGTATCTCAAGTTTGTTGAGATATGGAGACTCATATTTCTCATACACATTTATTCTATAAGAGTTCCTGCTCATAGGTTTATTAAAGAGGACATTTATTAAACCGACAAGAGTAGCACAGATTTAAACTGACTCCCATGGGAGGATAGGTAGTCTTTCCTATCAATGTAGTGACACTTAAGTTAATATGTGGATGCATATTAGAGAATATGTACACTGAACATGATCTGCTAGAATATTCATATGGAGATTAAGTCAAAGGAATATTCTTACGTTACGTCTATTTACTTGGTAATCCTAAGACTTGAGACACCATGGATGTTTTATGTCTGAATTGTTAGGGTTTGATAGTGTCGTATACAGCCTTAACCAAAGGTTGTAGTCGACACTCATTGGCTCTAATAAGTCTTGCATGAAGACATATGAGTGGTCAATAAGGAATCATCATTCTAATTAATATGAGAGAGAATGTTAGGGTTAGTTCTCAAATATAACTCTCAATATGAATCTCTGGCCAGAGTGATAGGTGAACTATGAAAGTGTTTCATAGGGTTCATCTTATTGAGATTATAATTTGAAGAACATATGACAAGAAAGTTAAGATAGGGTTTTGACTTATATCCATACCCTGAATATCTTAACTATGACATTAGGAGATGAAGGATTAAGTAACAAGAAGGGTTCACATAGTTCTACTATTCACCCAAACCTAGGGCATGTCATGACACATTGCTAGACGTCACTCATGACCAGTGAAAGCCTATTGATAAGTGTTATCAATAAGGGCATAATTGGAATAGTTTCAATTAAACCTTAAAATAGAAAGTTTTTATTTTAGGAGATATAGAGATGTCCCTAGTCACTGCTAGGCTGGGGTGAACCCAATGGGTCACACACAAACAAAGAGCACAAGCGAGTCTCTTGAATTAAAGAGAGAAGGGAATTTCCTGAAACTAATTCTATTAATAACCTTATATATTAATTGTGAATATATATAAGAAATTAAGTTATATATTAATTATTAATATATAAAGAGAATTAAGTTACTTTTGGAAATAATTATTAAATAGAAACCCTAGGGGTTTTCTATAAATACTAGATGATAAGACATGCTAGCACTAAGCCTCTCATTCATCAAATTAGAGAAATAGTTTTTCTCCCCTCTCCAAGCTTGATTCTTCCATTGTTGAGAAGTTTCAAGGATTCAAGAGGTCTTGTGTTCGTGTGCATACCATTGGAGGCTTCAACCGTTTGAAGCTCGGGTTCATCAATCACAAATTGAAAGGCTAACCAAGTAAGTTTTATTTATGTTTCATAAATATATATGCTTGTTTGTAAATCACATGTCTCTATGCTTGTTCGAATCCTGCCGGGATATTCGATGATGGAATCATTTTTATAAAATTTTTATTTTGTCTTCCGCTGCGATTCCATGATTATCGAATAAACCTTTCAGGAGAGTCCTAAGTAATCGAACTACGTAGACTTTGATTCCTATCAAGAAATTGGTAAGGTACGTAGGCAGTCAAAAGGGCGCAAGTCCAATCTTAGGATGACTCTATGTCTCCTAAGGTCTTTAGGATTTGATTCTTTTTTATTATTATTATCTATTATCTAGTATTATATACACTACTTTCTTGATGGATTAGATATGATGGGTTGTTTTTATAAGACTTTGATAAAGCCCAAAATTAATTAGGAGACCTTTAATTAGGGTGAGGTGTGTGCCTATATAGAGTTCCTTGGAACCTTCCCACTTCATAACCTAGCCCCCAAATCCAACTTTGATTCGAAGACCGTGCTTTTCCAAAATATGGGGTCGTTGTTTTATTGAAAATAAAACTCTTTTTTTATGGTTTCCTTGTTCCTTTAAAATAAGGTGGCGACTCCCAGTTTTTTTCCAAACACTTATCCTTTTTCAAAACCCAATCTTGAGTGGATAATAGAGAAGGATAAATGTGGATAATAGAGAAGGATAAATCGAGACGGATAAAGATCATCCACAATCCACAATGATTCAAAAGTGAACGGCCTCCAAAATCCCTCTGGTCGCTAGTTCACAGATTGGCAACTCCGCTAGGGATGTCTAGGGCTAAACTCCAATTAATTATTTTTGGGCTTTTCAATTTCTTAAATTAATAAAATCAGTCACTGGCATTTGCATGACTGTTTGACTTTGATTTATGCATTGTGTGCGCATTGACTCTGCATATTTAGTACGTTGTATGCTAAAGCCAACGATGAGCCTAGCCCTGGGCCCAGTCTATTTGATTCTTGGGTTCCATGTATGCGAAAGCCATCACTCTTCTCCCCACGTACCCTCGGGTATATCAAATGGACCAATCACGTACTGTTGGACCCACGTGGCATTCCTGATATCACATGTGGTTAGATATATCGATTGGACCGAGCGAGTAAGGGACACTCAGCCTACCCTTTGCATTAGTCCATGTAGACTGTCTCTAGGATACATACCCTACATCGCCTGTCCATACACTATTGTAACGTTATGTTGCCGGATTTTTCCCCCAGTTTTGTCTGAGCCTTGATTGTGAAGTGTGTAGAACCATTAAGACCTGGATCTGTAGGACTAGACCTTTATGTAATGCCCTAAACTCTTAAAGAGAGCTTCCTCAAAGAGTCAAGGTACCTAATAAAGACTAGTACCCTATAGGTTCATGAGCTTAGGTCTGTGGTAGTGTTACGTTGCCCCGAATAGTGGTATTGATTTGTGAGTCTTTGGAGAAGACGTAAAACGTGGGCTTTAGGCCCATGTCCTTTGGATAGAAGGTTTAGATCCGCAGTGAGTTTGAGACGTGGGCTTTAGGCCCATGTCAATTGGATAGAAGATATAGGTCTGTGGTAAGATTGAGATGTGAGCTGTAAGAATGAGATTCATGCTTGGGCCTTAGGCCCATTTTCATAAAATAGAATGTGAGAAAGTGAGGTTGATGTGTGGGCCTTGGGCCCATTCTTTTGTGAGCATGTGAGATTGTCCTTTTTCATCATTTTCCTATTGGAAGCTCTCACTTGATTCGAATCTTTTCTCATTTCTTTTCCCAGCATTCTAGCTTGGCGTCGTGATTCTAGTGGTCGGTTAATTAGCTTAAAAGGTTCATCCGTTGATTCAGATATGTCTAGTCACGAAGATCGTACCCCTATTGTTGTTGAATCTAATGGAAAAACGGTGGGGGAGAAGATTGAGGCACTTTTAAAAGTAGTCCAAGAGTTAGTCCATTAGAAAGAAGAGGAGGATAAGATGCGAGCTTGTACTAATCCCCTATTTGATAATGTTGATGAGGAGGAGTGTTTCTTTAAGCCTAAGGTAGTTGTTGAGCCCACCAGGTCTGGTACAGAATTTGTTTAGCCCGTTGATCTGGATAAGGAGTCCAAACCCAAGGCCCCTGCCTTCTTTTCCGCCGAGCCCATTTTGTTGAGTAGTAAGGTGGAAACCCTGGAAAAAGCCTTGAGAGGTATCAGAAAATCTGATGATTTGGTGGACATATTGTCCTTATCTCTGTTCCCTATGGCCCGTATGCCCGCTCATTTTAGAATGCCTGAGTTTGAAAAGTTTGATGGGATGGGTTGTCCCAAGACCCATTTGAAGATGTGTGTGAGGGCCATGCACCCTCGAGGGGCTGATGATGACTTGCTAGCCCAAATGTTCTACGAGACACTGGCTGGATCCGCTCTGAAATGGTTTCTGTCACTGGATGAGTCTAGAATGAAGACATAGGAAGATGTATGCGTCGAGTTCAGCAATCACTACAGGTATAACACGGAGGTTAAAGTCACTAGGAGGGATTTAGAGACTACTAAGCAAGAATCTAGGGAAACCTTTTCTACCTTCATCACCCGTTGGAGGGCCAAGGCTTCCAAAATGCCTAACTGACCTGAAGAAGAAGAACAAATCCGCTTGGTGGTTAAGAATTTGCTCACAGTTTATCATAAACACTTGTTCTCCCAATACCTTCCTAATTTTCGAGCCTTAGTCACTGCTGGTACCCAAGTAGAGGACACCCTAGCCAATGGGACCCTCGGAACTGATGAATCCTACAAGAACCCCCATCCTGTCATCAATGGGAGGGCTACTGAAGTCAACGCCATATCTCAGCCTGCCCCATTCAACCAACCTTTTTCCTTGGGAAATAAACCATTCAGAAAATTCACCGAGCTTTACATGCCATTGGATCGAGTCTTTGAGAAATTAAAGGCTCGAGACTTGCTCCAACCATTAGAACCCAAGCCCACACCCAATCCATTGCCCATAAATTACAATGAAAATGAATATTGTAACTACCATCAATCTAAGGGCTATACTACCAACCGTTGCGTCCGCCTTCGCCATGAAGTCCAAGATCTCATAGATAACAAAACCATTTCCCCACCTTCTCAACCCAATGTCACCCAAAATCCACTTCCTACCCATGCAGTCCTACCACTAGCTAATATCAATGTCATCCAGGCCGACCCTTATAGCCACTGTGACCTCATCCATCCTCACCCTTCATCCCCTATCACCTCAGTCGAGGTGTCCTATCCTTGTTAAACCCTTGAGCCCATCGCCCCACCTAAGCCAGAATCCAAAAAAGCTTTCTCTAAGACTAGGACCAGCCAACAAGAGTTGCGAAAGAGATATGGGGCCGGAGATTCTGAAGTAGGCCTGTTGGGTGAACCAAGCGGAAAGTTTGATTTTTATGTCCTTTATCCAAGGGTAGAGAAACCACTTTTGAAGAGCTCATTGTCCCTACTGGTTGGGATGATATCCCTGATCTGCCTAAAGAAAATGTTCCTCTGGCTCATGATGAACCCGAAGATCCAAACCTCATTCTTTCCGAGGAAGCCAGCCAGGTTGTCCTCAAGAAGCATTTTGAGAATGGAACCCGCATGACCGCCAAGACCACCAATATGCACGGGGAAGTTCGTTACTTAGCCATTTATCCAAGACAACCATGGGTCACCCAATGTTTCAAGTCAAGATTGGCTTCTGCCGAGTCTACTGTAGATGACGGGTCAAGAAGTGAGGTTAATATCATAGAATGGGAAGATTTGATGAATACACCCGAAAAGATAGTGGATATTTGGGCCAACGATGAGGAGGATGTTAACCATGACATTAGGGGAGGTCGTCATTTCAAGCCCACTCACTTGGAATCCGATAATCCCTTAGGAGAGTTAGAGAGACCCCAACGCACTGAAGTTTAAGAAGAAGAGGATGAGGTATTGAAACAGCTCAAGCGGACCCAAGTCAATATCACTATCTGGGGGCTTTTAATGGCTTCACAAAAACACAGACAGACAGTGCTCAGGCTTCTTAACTAAGTGCAGATTCCTATCGACATTTCACCCGAAAACTTAGTTGGTTTGGTCGGTCCAGTTCAGCATGGGCAGTCAATATCCTTCACAGAGTCAGACCTTCCGAAAAAAGGGCCCAATCATTTGCAAGCCTTGTAAGTCACAGTGGATACTATGGACAAGAGGATTCCTACTGTATTAATAGATAATGGGTTAACCTTGAATGTATGTCCTCTTAGCACTGCTACTTCTTTGCGCATCGAACCATCAGAATTCAGGCTGTCAGGGCAAAACTGTGAGAGCATATGATAATACTCAAAGAAAAGTGATTGGCATGATCACCTTACCTCTAGTCATCGGGCTTGTAGAGTTCCAAGTTGATTTCCAAATGCTAGATGTGCCTACTTGTTTCAACCTCTTACTTGGTAGACCTTGGATCCATCCAATTGGGGTTGTTCCTTCTTCTCTCCATCAAAAAGTTAAGTTCCATTACAAAGGCTCAGTGGTGACATTGAAGGGAGATTCTGAAATCACTCCTATCCGTGTACCCATCTGTGAGATCAAGCCTAAGATTAAAGAGGTACCATTGACAAGCTTTGAATACATACAATATGTAGAGGTTCAGCCAGGATGTAAAGAAAAAATGGTGTTAGATTGCAGTCCATACGAAAATATGCAAGTGGGCCAGATCATGAAAGATATGGGCTTCTTTCCAGGAATGGGCTTAGGTCGTCGTCATCAAGGCATGCCTGGTCCCATCAAGTATCCCTCAGCAATTTATCATTTTGGATTGGGCTATCAAAGTACCGAAGTTGACAGAAAAGAGATGGCACAAAAAAGAAGAGTGAAACAGTTGGACAAAGAAGAAGGACGAGCTCCTAACCTCACTCTGAAACCTTATCGTCACACTCTGAATGGGGCTTTTGTCAAAGAATGAGATGATTTCCCTCATTGTGAATTCCCTGAGCCTATTTACCTTGAAGATCAGAAAACTAGAGTTCCTGGGTTTAAAATCTTCTTCAACACTCCACTACCTCTCTCTCCAACTACCATCATGACCGAAGAGCATACAGAGTTTGACTGGGTCGACCATATCGACGAAGTCGCTATAGAGGCTATGTTCAAAGAGATCGCCTGCATCGGAGAGCATGTTCATGAACCCGATCCTATCCACCTCATTGAAGATACCACCAGTTCATTGACCAATTGGAGCCTTGAGAATGAGCCTCGAGTTGAAGACTCAGTCGAGGAAGAATCACTCCCATCAGAAGATAGCTTGTAGGATTTCTATGCTTTCTTTCCATAGGATTGTAGAATAGTGCTTTTGTTTTTCCTTTTCAATAAAATCATCACTCCGCTGTTAGGAGGCGAATGATAGTTTAATTTGTGTTATCCCTCTTTCTTCATGATTAATAAAGTATTCTTTTTCTTCATTCTTCTCATTTGCAGTTTGTTTCTCCTTTCTTCTATGGGTATATATGGTATGAACATAGATCCTAGAGAGGATGTTCCCCCTGAGTTTGAACAACGAAGGGAAGTGGAACATGCTCGACCTAATATGGATGAATTAATATCAATTAATTTAGGATCCGATGAATCGCTTAAGATAATTAACCTTGGGGCAACTCTGTCATCACAAGAACAAGAAAATTGGTAGGATTATTGAGAGAGAATATAGAAGTTTTCGCGTGGTCGCACATAGATATGTCAGGGATTGACACCGACATAGTGCAGCATTTTATTCCCACTAACCCGGGGGTTAAACCAGTTAAGCAGTAGTTGAGAAGAATGAAGCCGGAGTGGGCACTTAAAATCAAGGATGAAGTAGTGAATCAAATGAATGCTGGATTTCTCCAAATAGTGGAATACCCCGAATGGCTAGCCAACATTGTACCAGTGCCTAAGAAGGATGGAAAAGTTATAATATGTGTATATTTTTGCGATTTGAACAAGGCATGCCCTAAAGATGATTTCACATTGCCACACATAGATATTCTGGTAGATAGTACCGTCGGTCACGCTCTATTGTCATTTATGGACGGGTTCTCGGGTTATAATAAGATAAAGATGGCCCCTAAAGATATAGAGAAAACTTCATTCACCAGTCAATGGGGAACCTTCTGTTATCGGGTTATACCCTTTGGCCTAAAGAACGCCGATTCCACCTATCAGAGAATGGCAACCACCCTATTGCATGATATGATTCATAAGGAAGTCGAGGTGTATGTGGATGACATGATCGTAAAGTCTAGGAATCGAGAATGTCATTTTGGGGCTTTAAGCAAGTTTCTTCAGAGGATTAAACAGTATAATTTAAGACTAAACCTCCAGAAATGTGCTTTTGGAGTAACTGCCGGAAAGTTAATGGGATTCATGATCACATAGAAATGAATAGTGGTCGACTCGGGAAAGATTAAAGCCATCACGGAGATGCAGCCACCAAAGACTGAGAAAGAGATTCGAGGGTTCTTAGGCAAAGTTCAGTTTATCAGTCGATTCATAGCACAACTGACTATGATTTGTGAGCCCATCTTCAAGCTTCTTAAAAAGTATGTGCCCACGAAAT
This sequence comes from Hamamelis virginiana, assembly GCA_017140935.1. Lineage (NCBI taxonomy): Eukaryota > Viridiplantae > Streptophyta > Magnoliopsida > Saxifragales > Hamamelidaceae > Hamamelis > Hamamelis virginiana. The sequence continues at coordinate 68,990 of JAESVK010001041.1, forward strand.
GGAATAATGCGTGCCAAGAAGCCTTTGAAACCATTAAGAGATACTTGAGCAACCCACTGATATTAGTTCCCTCGCAGCAAGGTGAGCCTTTACTACTTTATTTAGCACTCACTGAAACTACGATGGGAGCTATGTTGGCTCAGTATCTACCAGTATCTCGGAAGGAGAATGCGGTGTACTATTTGAGTAAGAAGTGTTAGGTATTTCATTTGTATATGTTGGCTTATTTGGTTGTCAATAGCTTGTGTATGTGATTGGTCTCAAGCTAGTAATCCCTCAAGCTCAAGCTCATGCTTCAAGTCTAAGAGAAGCGCATCAAATCGGTTATATCATCTTGCTCAAGCTCGATTTGCATTCTTTTACTGGTTAATGTCCTAGGAAGGTAAGTTTGACTTAGAACCTAGGATATTATATTGACCATAGGTGGTTTTAATGTGCCAAAGTTGAGATAAAAGTGTTAGAAGGCATTTGGAGTCTTTTGGATCTGTGCAGTTTTTTGTCGACGAAATCTTCCGACTTCAAATGGTCATATCTCTCTCATCCGGACTCCGATTTCGTCGTACAACCTATCGTTAGAAAGCTTGGGAAGTCTAGTTTCTGAATATGGCAACCTCATGGTCTAATTATGTTTTTTCATAGTTGGATCGATCCGGCATTTTTTGTAGGATCGATCCACTTTGTGGATTGCACTTTTGGATCGATCCGACACTTTAGGTTGGATCTATCCAAGTGGCAGAACTATTTGGATCGATCCGGGCTCTCATGTAGGATCGATCCAAGTCGATTTTAAGCCAAAATTCAGTGCAATTTCGTGTGAAACCCTAATCTTTTGCCTTGGCCTATTTAAGGGGTCCTTAGGGTTTATGTTGAGGTAGAGACCAGTTGAGAGAGACCCTCCATAGAGAGCTTTGAAAGTGTCTCCAAGGGAAACCTTCTTGAGTATATCAAAACCCTAGGTTTTGCCCCTTTGTGCTCTATGCATCCTTAGTATTTAAGACTTCATATCATGTTATGATGTATAGTTCCTTGTAGTTTGCCTATATCAAACTTCAAATCTGAGTTTAGAGTGATTCGTTGATTCGAATTGAACGGTGGAGATCCGTTATTTGTTAGCCTTGGTGGATTTCTAAGGTGGAGGAGTTTTCCGGTGGATTTCCGGAGGTTGCCGTCTATTACGGTGTGTGTGGTGGAGCTAGGGCTGTGGAGTTCAGTCCGTGGAGATGCTGTGAAGGCAACGTGGATTCGTTGGACGCTCGTTCAAGAAAGGGATTCTATTGGCTTGTGGATTCAAGTGTCGTTGTGGGTAGTATCACTTGTCTTGTACTTGGTTTTAAGTTCATAGTGATTTCTAGTGCTCCCGAGGTTTTTTACCCGTTTGGGTTTTCCTCGTTATACCTTGTGTTCTTTGTGGATGTTTATTATTGCATATAACTGTCAACTGAACACTATTTAAAGGCTGGGTAATTTAATTATCATATTTCCTTCAAGAAATAGTATCCTCAGAATTTCAATTGGTATCAGAGATGAGTTCACTCGCAAGGTTTTACAACCTGAGTGTTGTCCTGTTTTGAGGAGATGGATTTCTTGAAAGAAGGTGGTTCAAATGTTAGACCCCCATTGTTTGAAGGTTTAAATTATGCTTACTGGAAATCTAAAATGATGATTCATTTAAAGTCTATTCATGATAGAGTTTGGATGTTAGTTGAATCTGGTTGGAGTCGTCCCACTGTGTTAAAAGATTCTGTCATCATTCCCAAACCTGTTGAGGAATGGGATAAATTTGACCTAGAAAGGAGTAGTTGGAACAACAAAGGTCTTTATGCCATTTTTAATGGTGTATCTGGGTCTGAGTACCGTAGGATTATGACTTGCACCACTTCGAAAGAAGCTTAGGATGTTTTGCAAGTAACTCATGAGGGTACTAAGCAAGTGAGGAAGTTTAGGCTCCAAATTCTCACCTCTAGTTTTGAGAGAATTAGGATGGAAGAAAATGAATCTTTTTCTGAGTTTTATGCTAATTTGAATGATATTGTCAATTCTTCCTTTAACCTAGGTGAGAAAATTTCTGACAAAGTGGCTGTGAACAAAATCTTAAGGTCTTTGCCTGACAGATTTCAACCCAAAGTCACTGCTATAGAGGAAAGCAAGGATGTTGATTTGTTGAGAGTGGATGAACTTGTTGGTTCACTCCAAACTTTTGAGTTGACTTTGAGACAACCCAGAAAGAATAAGAGTATTGCTCTAAGATCCTCAGAATTTCAAGAAGATAACTGACTACGAGGTTAAGTACGATGCATTAGAGAAGACATGTGTGGCATTGGTACGGGTCAACCAAAAACTACACCATTACATGTTGTCTCTCCAATTGCAACTAATTAGTCGCATGGATCTCCTGAAGTACTTATTGGAAAAGTCGGTGTCATCCTATAGGACAGCTCGTTGGTTGTTGTTGTTATCAGAGTTCGACATCCAGTATGTGGTACAGAAATCAGTGAAAGGGAGAGCAGTGGCAGAGTTTCTAGTAGAACATCCGTCGTCTGTAGGAAAACCATCTGAGTACAATTTTCCCAACGATGAAATTCTAGAAGTAAGTAAGGATCCTTGGAAAGTATTTTTTGACGGAGCTTACAATAAGAGGGGATGTGGAATAGGCGCATTGTTAGTTACACCGGAGGATAATTTGATACCACTATCTATCAGATTATCTTTCGACGCCACTAATAATATAGCCGAATATAAAGCTTGCATCCTAGCATTGGAAGCTGCCTTGGAGCTGGGTGTGGAAGAATTAGAAGTATATGGGGATTCTGCCCTGATCATATGTCAGACTTGAGAAGAATAAAGGACTCGTGATAAGAAGTTACTACCTTACCATGAATACTTAGAGACTTTGGTGAAAGAATTCCGTCGAATTGACTTCTTTTATCTGTCTAGGTTAAAGAATAAGTTTGCAGATGCCTTAGCCACTCTAGCATCCATGGTAGATATCCTAAAGATAAAAGTGTAACTTCTCTGATCATCGAGTCACGGGAAAGGCCAGCCTACTGTTGTGTCATACAAGAAGGGGAGTCGAATGATGGAAAGCCATGGTACTATGACATCCAGCAGTTTATAGAAAAATGAGAGTATTCGAAAGAAACATCGTCTATAGATAGGAAGACCATAGGAAGATTGGCTAGCCAGTATATTCTATATGGGGGAAAGTTGTATAGAAGATCATACGACGGGGTGCATCTGTTATGTGTCAATGAACAAGAAGCGGAAAAGATAGTGTTAGAAGTACATAAAGGGGCTGGGGCTCCACATATGAATGGATACATGTTGGCCAAGAAGGTCGTGAGATTAGGATATTATTGGTCGACCATGGAGAGAGATTGTCATCTACACGTCAAGAAGTGTCATAAATGTCAAGTGTTTGAGAGTGGAAAGCATCAACCCTCGATGCCACTCACTACCATATCTTCGCCATGGCCATTTGCAACATGGGGCATTGACATCATTGGCAGGGTAACCCCTGCAGCATCAAATGGACATGAGTATATTCTAGTTGCCATAGACTATTTTACCAAATTGGTAGAAGCTGCGTCCTACAAGACATAGAATGCCAAACAAGTAGCGAAGTTCATACAAAATAACATCATCTATCGATATGGAGTGCCCCACGAGTTCATATCTGACAATGGACAGCATTTTCGAAAGGAAACCGAAGAGCTCTTAAGGAAGTATAGTATTAAGCATCATCGCTCATCCCCTTATAGACCACAGACAAATGGGGTTGTCGAAGCGGCAAATAAGAATCTCAAGTCGATCCTAAAGAAGACTACCGAGCCCTACAATGATTGGCATGAGAAGTTACCATTGGCATTATGGGGATATCGTACTTCCATTAGAGCTTCAATATGGGCTACCCCCTTTTCACTTGTGTATGGAATGGAAGCTGTATTACCTATAGAATTAAAAGTCACTAAGGATTGCTATGGAGAGTCAGCTGACAGAAGTCGAATGGGTAATGAACTGGTATGAAGAGTTAGCTCTACTGGATGAAAGGCGATTGAGAGCGCTTTACCACATTCAAGGGTATCAAAAAAGAATAACCAAGGCATTTGGCAAAAAAGTGAAGAATTGAGGTTTAAAGAAAGGAGATTTGGTATTAAAGGAGATTCGAGCACCGATACACGACCCGCGAGGAAAGTTCAAGCCCACATGGGTAGGTCCTTACATCATTAGAGAAATATTATCAGGTGGAGTAGTGAAGATTTTAGACATTGACGGGAATGAATTCTCTCAACCTACCAATTTGGATCAATTGAAGAAGTACCACATATATATATATATATATATAAAAGCCCGCTAGGTAGAAAACTTAAAAGGGCTGCTTAGGCAAAAGTTAAGGCATTAAAAAAAAAATGGACTTCTTCAATCTAATTCATGAACTAAGAAGACCTGATTCCCCAAATATCACAATAAGTTAATGGAAACTGGCAAGAGAATGCATCAAGGACGGGGATACGTAGGTAACCCATAAAGTTACTTTGGGAACGGTCTATTTCTTGTAAAAAAACATCAAAAGTTTAGTTCATTTATAATTATTAAGGGATATTTGTTGAGATTTTAATAAAATTGATATTTATTCATCCATAAATGGAAGAAACATTTTGAAAGATTTATTACATGCCATATGTGTCCATAATTCTTACTCCTTATAATTCTTACATCCATTCTATAAAAATAAAAAAAAAATAAAAAAAAATCCCTAGTTTACTATAAGTCCTCCTCGCTCTGCGGGCTTAGGCTTCATCTTCATTCCTCTTCTTTCTCTTAGCTGTCTTAACTCGCGACACATCTGATGGGGGTGATGAATATGCTAACTGAGTTGCAACCCGTGAATCATAAACGAGGCTTCGAGCCTTATCCTTCATAGCCTGCACCTTTGAACCCAAGTCCTGTCTAAGCTAAGCCCGATACCCCTCATCAAGTCTAAAAGACCCATTACTATCCCTTATCTGAGTCATAGACAAACCTGAAGCCCATTTCTTCATAGCCCAAGATACCAAAGAAGGAGTAGCTGTCTCTATCCCATGAACATGCCCTTTGATGGGGAGGTTTATTTGAGCACAGCCCATTTAACGAAGCACGCGAGAAGCCCAGTAGAACGATGTATGCCTTAAGCCCATGAGCTTCTCCTTACAACACCCAGAAGTATGTAACACATATTCCTCGCCACAGTCCTAAATAGCCACATGCCACTGAATATCTCTCCATGATAGAGAAGTAAAGAAGATGATCATGTCCTGAATCGAGCGTCCCTCGAGAGACGTAAGCCTTTGTGAACAGTAGCTGAAAGGTAGGTGTTTAGGCCCATCAAAAGGAGTGATCAATTTGAGCCTTTCAACCAACCACATCTGTAGAAGAATGGGGCTACCCTCAATGTGTGGAGAAGAATGTGAGTAAAAATGGTCAAGCCCGTTTAGAGTTTCAGCTAGCGCTAAAGGGATGATATTATGTGATTTCGATAGTGGAAGAATGAGCTCACATGTTTCAATGGGTATGGAAGGTGTCCCATTCGAAACAAGGAAACAACCCAATATGCATAAGGCAAGTGTGTACTGGGTAGGCCTATGAAGAGCCAGTGATTTTGCCCCCTTCCTCAAGAAAGATGAAGCAAGCTTAAGAAGATTTAAGGAGTTGTCATGAATAAATGAAGAGGATTCCCTAGGTGAAAGTTCGAAGAGAGAAGAGAAGGTTTGGAAATAACCTCGACGAATGGTAGAAAAGATGAAAGGACCACTAGCAGAGACATCCATCAAAGCACAGAATTCTCCTAATAAAGGACATACCTCCTCATAGTTGAAGCGAAATACATGAAGCTCGGGGTCTCAGAAGTGAATCATAGAATTAAGAAGCTTGTCTTCAAATTTCACATAAGAGAGAGAACCACGAAGTCAAGCCAAATCGCGCAAACACCTTCTTGTCTTCCACTCGCATCCTTGCTACGAATAGGTTGAGAATCAACTTGAGAGCTTCCATTATGTTTAGTGTGATGAAAGTGAGCATATGGGTGTGTTTTTATAGCCTTTTGGCAAGAAAATTGAGTTAAAATCGAAGTAGGACACCCGAAAATTCAAAAAATGTCAAAATAGTCGAAAATCAGAGGTCGCTGAACATCCCCCAGGGACGGCCAACCATCCCCTAGGGACGGCCAACCGTCCATGGGTGGATGGTCACCCGAGCTTAGTTCAAATTTTGCCTAATGTTTTATTTTTTGCGACCTTTCGATGCTTGATTTGACTTTTCGCCCTATTTTCGTCAGTTTTGACCTATTTTCCGGATAAAATTGAACCAAAAGGCAATTGAAACATATTTATATTCTCATTAGGGCATAATCACATGTTATTAGAAGATCTTAGGGCATACATTAGAGAGAAATTACTTAGAAGATCCTAAGTGAGCCTTTTTTGGGCCCAATAGTACAAAATCATCTTCGCCGGGATGATTTCCTCGTTCCACGTGAACCCGATGCCTCATGATCCCTTCTTGATCCATGGCGCTCCTGTGAAGGCGGGCTCGAAGCCTGCAAACCCAAAGTTTGGGTAAGATTGGTGAAGAATAAGATTATTAGAAATCGAAGAAGATGAGTGAAAGTTACCTGTTTTGATTATTCTTTTTTCAATTTTTGATTTGGGGAAATCCATTTGATTAAGAATAAAGATGATTTGATGTATAGATGAGAAATGAATAGGGGTTTGAGCATGAAAAGATGAGAGTTGAGTGATTGTGAATAGGAAAGTTCACATAAAATGATAAGTTTTTGGTTGAAAACCATGAGATATGAAAAGTGGATGATGAAAGTAATATGTGAGCAAAGTTTGCATTCATGAAATAATTATAAACACAAGTGAAATGATGAAATTGTAAATCCCATGAAGAGATTGTGAAGATAAGATAGCCCATTGAAGGTTTGTGAATGAGAAAGCCCACTTTGGAGGCCCAAATCAATAAAGGTTGTGTGGATTGCATAAGATATGAAAAAATGATCATGAAATGAGTATGAAAATGATGATGAGTAATGTAGATGATATTGTGAAGTGCATATGTTGATGCTAACTCGAAGTTATCAAAAGAAATATTGATGATTGGAAGTATGTGTGCGACTTCCAAAGAGAGTCGTGGATTCTAAAAAGATAATGATTGGAAATATATGTGAGATTTCCTCGTAAGATAAGATAACCGGAAGTGTGTGTAGGACTTCCAAATTGGAAATATGTGTGAGATTTCCTCATAAGATAAGATAACCGGAAGTGTGTGTAGGACTTCTAAATTGGAAATATGTATGAGATTTCCTCTTAAGATAAGATTATTGGAAGTATGTGTGTAACTTCCAAAAAGACTGCGGTATCCCATGATAAGATTATTGGAAGTATGTGTGTGTCTTCCAAGAAAGGTCGTGGACTCTTAAGATAAGATGATTAGAAATATGTGTGTGATTTCCAAAAGGACTGTGGTCCCCCAAGATTATCGGAAGTGTGTGTAGGACTTCCAAATATGATGATTTGATTAGTGTGTGTGAGTAATTAATTTGATTATCCTTCTTCTGTCGTGGCAAAAATGAGATGCCATTTTATTTCGTTGATATTCACTGGCGAAGCCATGAACATCAACGAGGGACTTCTGTAGACATCCATTTTTTACCATGGGAATGTGGACCAGCCTTTTGACGGGCTTGTGAGGTCCACATCATCACTGGGTGATGATTAGGGATTTTTAGAAAACAAACAAAGGAGTCGCCACATTATTTTTAAGGAATAAGGAAACCATGAAAAATGTTTCATTTTAAATAAAATCAAACAAAACTCCATTTTCAATGAAAATACAGTATTCGAACCAGAGATGGATCCGGGGGCTAAGTTACGACGTGGGAAGGTTCCAAGCTTTCGCTTGTAGGCACCCACCTCGCCCTAATTATAGGACTTCTAATTTATTTGGGCTATTTAAATTCTTAAAGCAAACAATCCTAAATAATCTAATCAACCAACAAAATAGTGATATAAATGCAATAATCTATATTAGTTATATTAATAATAAAAAATATACAAACAAACCCTAAGAACCTAGAAT
>JAESVK010001041.1:77114-88023 GCA_017140935.1 Hamamelis virginiana
CAAATGCAATACAAATGGGTTTATTCCAATCCAAATGTACACATGAAATAATGAATTGTCCTATTTCCTCAAAAAAATACAATTTAGGTAGTTTGGTCTTTACAATACTAATTCATCACCAAATAATCCACTCTTCGAGTTGATCATTTGTATAAGTATATGATAGAAATAATTGGTAAAAATGGGGTGTCCACAAGGTAGGGTCATTAATGGTTGCCTGTGATTTGAGCTGATATAGGGTGTCAAAACCCTAAGTTGCCAGTTTTACCCTTGTGAGCAGTTAGATAGAGGTCATTATCGCATGTAGTTTTTTAGGTCTGATTGAGTCGGTTCTTCTTGCATTTAGTTTTTAGAAAGTCTAGGAACATCCCTGTTAAATTTCATGGCATTCTGAGTCAGGCTTGATATGAAATAAGGTCTTTTGTGACTTGAAGGGCAGTACTGTCCTTTGAATCATAAAAGCTCTAAATGACTGTCGATCTTGTCCTGAGTGGTCTCGAGGCTTTGGCATAGATATTTAAGGTGTGTTTGGTAGTTAAGTTGATCAGTGGCAAAGTTTGTTGAGCCTCCTGGCTCATGTTTGGCTCTTAAGGCTCAAAAGGCCCTTTCAAGCTCAAATTAAGGTTTCGACCGGGATTCGATCTTTTTATCAAACCAAAGCCTTCAAAGGCTTCAAAACACTTTCTTAAAATGTTTTAAAACTTATTTTGAGAAGAATGAATGATTTTGAGAGCGATTGGTTAGCAGATTTCAAAACCGTAATTTGGGTCCGGCAGGCCCTAAACAGCTAATCTGTTGACTTTTCCCTAAAACCTTGACTTTGGTCAATGCATTTTCACTTCAAACACTTCTAATAATAATTTTGGTGCTTGAATCGTCAAATTTGGACTTGAAACGGGTCTGAAAAGCCGAACTGGGTCGAAACGGGTTGAAACAGACCCATTTAGGGCAAATTTGGGCTAATAGCTCGATGACCATCCCCCAAGGGACGGACAACCATCCATGAGGGATGGCCAACAGTTCCAAGGTGGATAGTCACCTGAGATTTTGGCCTACAGCTGCTATTTTTCAGTCTTTTGATTTCCTGGGACTTTGCCAAGTGTTTAGCTCGGCCTTGGGGACTTTGGGACGAATTGGAAGACCTTGGAAGGCTGATTTTGAGCCCTTGGATCATTCCTAAGAGATTCAAACTGAGCCATTGATCAAATTCAAGTCCCTCTATAAATAGAGAACCCTGAAATCAGTTTTAACAAAACACACAAGGCATTTAGAGAGCTTTGGAGAGTAGAGGCTTGGAGCTTTGCACCATCCCCCCCATAGCAATCTTAGCCACCTATTTTTGAAATCTTTGAAGGTTAGAGAAGAAGCTAGGAGCAAGGGAGAAGGAAGCAAAAAAGGTTAGTATAATTATTGAGTTGTTTTTTTTAAGTTTTCTTGCATACTTCTTCTTCTTCGTCTTCTTCTTCTTCCTCTTCTTCATTCTTCTTCTATGTCCATTACCATGCTAGGGATGGGTACCTAAGTTGGGTATTCAAAGGTTAGGATTAGTTGCATATAGGTTAGCATATAGATTTTCTGCATTTATGGTTTTTATTCAAGTCTAGTTTGTTTGTTTTGAGTATGCTAAATTACAAGGCTAATAGGAACATGTTTAGGTTTGTTTATATCATTCATGTTCATGTTTAATGCTTGAAATATCATACGAATTGTGGTCGAGGGAACGAGCTAAGGTAAGTCTCTTCCCTTATGTTAAAATTTGTGTTTTTTCAAGCATGATGCATGATTATTTTGGTATATCATATTAGGTTGCATATTAGGTCATTTACACCTTTTTTATTCATTATTTTCATGGGTTTTAAATCCAATTTTTAATTGCATTTAAATTTATCCAAGGTTTAAAGTAACCTTAAAGTGGATTAAAAATTATTTTTAAGGTCAAAACTAACTTAGAAATATGCCTAGGTTCACATAGATAACTTAGTTTGCATTTATGACATTTTTCATGCATAGTTTACATTCTTTATTGCATTTTTTAGTGTATTTTTCATAAATTCCAGCATGCATTATTTAGTGTTTTAGGTGTTTAGATTAACTTAGGAATAGCTAGAAACTCTAGGATTAGGGGGGTCACTTGACCCCATTTAGGGCTCTTCTTTGTTGTAAGAATTACAATAAAAATAGAGTTCTATTTTACTTAGGAATCTACTTCGAGAAGGATTCTAAAAAGTGATTGCAAAGTGGAATGAAATTTCATCCTTCATGAAAAAGTGTTTTGATCAAATTCCAACTCTCGAAGTTAGAGTCCTAGATAAAATAGAATTCTTTCGATCATGTGGTTCATTACAATAGGAGAGTCCTAAGTAATCGAACTACGTGGACTTTAATTCTTATCAAGAAATTGGTAAGGTACGTAGGCAGTCAATAGAGCACAAGTCCAATCTTGGGATGACTCTATGTCTCCTAAGGTCTTTAGGATTTTGATTCTTTTTTATTATTATTATCAGTTATCTAGTATCTACACTACTTTCTTGATGGACTAGATATGATAGGTTATTTTTGTAAGACTTTGATAAATCCCAAAATTAACTAGGATGAGGTGGGTGCCCCTACAAGGAGTTCCTTGGAACCTTCCCACTTCATAACCTAGCCCCCGAATCCAACTTTGATTCGAAGACCATGCTTTTCCAAAATATGGGGTAATTGTTTTATTGAAAATAAAACTCTTTTTTACGGTTTTCTTATTCCTTAAAAATAAGGTAGCGACTCCCAGTTTTTTTGCAAACACTTATCCTTTTTCAAAACCCAATCTTGAGTGGATAATATAGAAGGATAAATGTGGATAATAGAGAAAAATAAATCGAGAAGGATAAAGATCATCTACAATTCACAATGATTCAAAAGTGAACGGCCTCCAAAATCCCTCTGGTCGCTGGTTCACAATAGTGCTTAGTCGACTAGGCATACTATTAAGCTAAAAACTTGAAATTCTTAAGTCTATTTCAACTCAAATCATCTAAGGTAGTTAACTTAAGCATTCAAAAGCATTTTTGCAAGTTTTCTAAGTTAATGAATGCCAATGCAACATGAGAAAAACTTTTTGACATGAGCTATGTAAGTTTAATCAAATGAGTTGCCTTATAAAAGGTTCTTAAACATCTTGACTTCAAAGGTCTTCAAGGAATAACTTCAAGATGTCCTCCACAAGCTTCATGATTCAATGACTTTGCATATTTGCATAATTTGGAAGCTTTGAATGTATTAATGAGCTCCAATAAGATATGACTTTGATTTTATGAAGACAAAAACACTTAACCATTTGTTAGTAACTAAAGTAATGTTTGTTTTTCATCAAAATGTGGTCAATGCAATTGACCTTAGGGCTAACAGACTGGTTAGGAAAAAAATGGTGAAAAATAATAATAATAATAAAAAGGTGGGGGCACTTTATGGCAATGGAATCAAGTTTTTTAAATATTATATCAATGGACCCGTTTTTCCAATATTTACGTCAATAGACCTATAGATATTTTTTTTTTTGGATGAAAAATACTCTCCTAACGGTCAAAAAAATTGAAAATTATTCAAATTTTGTTCATAATCCCCATCATAACATGTAATCCCCAAAGATTAAACATAATCCCCAATCACCACATTAACAAATAATATCCAAATTAATACATAATTCTCAATTCTCAACTGTATAAAGAATCCCAATTCCCAATTTCCAATCAGTATTATCTTGCTTTTATAAGTCAAATAAGTTGACTTTAATGTCACGTCAATATTTTTTTAATGTCCCATCAATATTTTATGGGATGTGTATTTAATGTATTGACTTTTGATGGGAATCGGAGATTCTTGGTTACACAGGGATTGGGAATTTTATATTCTAATAGGGATTATTGCATTTACTGGGAATTATTAGTAAACTAAAGGATTATTAGTGAACTTGTGAGAAAATTTTGACAGTTAAAATGGTATTTTCATGAATATATTAGGATATGAAGGGCATATATTTTCATCTATTTAGGTTCGTTGACATAAATATTGGAAATCCGGATCCGTTGACGTAATATTTGAAACACTTGGGACCACTGCCGTAAAATGCCCAAAAAATAAAAAGCAGGAGATTTGGGCATTCGGGAATTGGAAAAATTAAACCTAGCTAAATAGGGATGGAGGTTAATCACTCTATTGGCTAAAGTATTGCAAGATTGTTACTTTCTCCACGAAAACTTTATACTAGTGTGAGGCAGAACCAATCTTGGGGGTGGTATTTTAGAAGGAAGGAATATTCAAATGAAGCCCTCATATTTTCCACAAGTTTAAAATTAATGTGGATGGCTCATGACATTTACATACCAATTGTCTACTCTTGGGGGGGGGGGGGGGGGAAAAAAAAAAAAAATAAAAATAAAAAACAAAAACCTGAGGCCGTGTTTGTTTAACCAAAACCAAACAAACAAACAAACAAACCCCTCTTTCCTTCCTCTTTCCCAAATGAAAAAGAAACCCAAAAAAGGAGTGGGGTTTGGTGTTGGGGAAAGGTAAGAAACGAGAAAAGTTAGGGCCAGAGCCTAGAAAAGGCTTATGTTTACTTATCTAATGTGAATCTTTTAAGGTAACACAAATTGACATTTCTTTCTCTCTCTATCCCTTTTATTACAATTTTGAATTTTCTGTTCAACCACACCAAATATCTTAATTCAGTCAGAAATAAATGGTCATTTAATACAATTGAATTGTCCCAAAACAAGGGGAAAGAGAAAGAGAAAAGAAAGGGAGATCTGATGACCAAAGACCGAGAGTATCCAAAGATGATCAAACTAAAGCCCACAAATAGAAAGCCTAAAGCAGAAACCAAAACACTGGAAATGTTTTGCTAAAATATTTTATATATTTTATAAAAATATATAAAAACAAAACAGAGTTGATAATCCAGATGCCCGTAGTAGACGAGTACACAACAATTTCATGAGAGGATTCCTTTTTCAGTGTACGACCAACTTAGCTTTTTATATTACCATAGCCATAGAGATTCTCTCGTACAGCTAATAACACCCCCCAGATGTGAAAATCATACTAATCCCATTAATTCCCTAAAAAAATAAAATAAAATTTGTTTCATAAAACTATATTCAGTTCAGTAATCAAAACAAATACAAAAACAAAAACAAAAAAAAAAAAAAAAAACCAAGTTTAATCACAGAGCATACTGTGAAAATGAATCGTTGAAACCCAACCTTCTCTTTCTCCGGAAATTGGCCTCTGGGTATAGCTTTTCCCCTGTTCTTGCCGGTTCTGATTTACACCTCGTGAGTATGAGAGGCCGAACAGAGCATACTTCCCCTGTTTTCAATTCTTCAATTTTAGCAGATTTTGTGCTTATTTCACTGATTGAACCTTCAAATTGTTTGCAAAGTCCCAAATTTTCTTCATTTCCCTTATCTATTCTCGACGAATCTTGGCATACGGGTTCTGTTTCCGATGTGGGATTTTTATGTTCTTCTCCGTTTTCAGACTCTGGTTTTGGTTCTTCTGCAAGCAAAGGTGAACCCCAGAAACGACTGGCTAACGATGAAGATCTGTATGGAGCAGATCTACACCTCGTTAACAAAAACGCGTTCTTAGGTGGTGTAGATGAAGAACACACAAAATTCTTATCGTTTTCTTCTTCTTCTTCTTCTTCTTCGCCATCGTTTTCTTCTTCTTCTTCTTCATCGTTTTCTTCACTTTTGGATTCAATTTTAGTTGAATCCTCTCTAGTTTCAGCTTTTCTTCGAAACCCACCCTGAAAAAACAATACCCATTTACGAAAAGAGGGACGAAACGACTTGTGCTTGAGCGATGGCCGTTGAAAATGGGTACAGAACAGAGCATTACGGATCCAACGGCATCGGCGCTTCCCCGGAGTTGGGGTCCGACCAGGTTTAGAAACGGAGCGTCTGACCCGTACTTGACCCATGCAAGTGACCTTGGGAGAGGAGGGTTCTTGAGTTTCAATGGCGGTGTTCTTCTTTCTAACAAACATTGGGCTGGACCTGGACCTTCCTCTGCTTCTGCTCCCCGCATTGCTTCTCAGAAACCTCATCAATGGAGGTGGGAACTTCTCGGCCCGACCCGGACTCGATATGGGTTTGGAAGATAGCTTCATGACTCTGTTTTCTTCGCAGTCTCTGAGTTGCTCTTTTCAGTCTTCTTCTCCACAGTGTGTGTGTGTGAGTGAGGAGGAAGATAGAAGAAGATATGCCTCTCTCGCTCTCTCAAGTTTCGACCTCACTCCTTCCTCTGACCAGCTGGTGTTTTTCTCTCTATTGTTTTGCGCCTTGTAATTAATTAATATTTTAATTTTAATATTTTATCTCTGCAGTTTTGCACGGATGGGTGAATGGGACTGTGGAGATTTTTCATTTTTATATATTGAGGATTGTAGGGTTGTGTTTGGCTTTCCATATCATGAGTTTCTCACTCCTCTTATTTTAATAATATTATTATTATTATTAGAGAAATGATCTTCTATGCATATATTTAATTTAGTTAAAATAAACATAAAATTAATAGATAATGATGGAGTGTCTATTTTGAAAAATTGACCCTTGTACTTGTATTTATCATGCCTGCCAAAAATCATAATAATCAAACGGTTGATTTTTTCGAAATTTCTCTAAGAAAAAATATGACATTTTTTAAAGGTCACAAATTTTTATCGTCTGTATTTTGAGGTACTGACATTAAATCAATATAATTTTTGGCATGCATGACATCCATAAGAGTATCTAATTCAATTGTTAATTTTCAAAATATGTATTCCACAGTTAATTGAAGACATTATTATTTTATTATTATTGTTATTATTTATTGACAGCAGACACCTCAAAGCTTGGTAAGGAAAAATTATGTGCAGTGAGAGCCGTTGGATCATTTAGCTTTGAGGGTCCTCTCATATATTATTATTTATTGTGGGGGAGGAGATTAGATAGGTAACAGGGAGTGGAAAATGAAAAAAGAGAAATTAGGAGATAAGGAAAATGAAAGAGTCCATTATCTCACTCTTTCTATGTATGATTGTATGATTTTTATGATTGGAGGGTGATTGATTCATCTTTTTTGAGTGACATGAGACATCATTACCCAACCCAACCCATTCATTCTCTTAAATTCACCCTTAAAGTCTTAAACCCCCCACCCTCTCATGAATATATGGACCCAAACTTACCTCCTTATGCTTCAAGCATTACCAAATTGTCTCCTAAATTAAGTGATTAAGTGGAGGGGCTTTTTGTTAAGACAATAAGACCAACCTCTCTCTCTCTCTCTCTATCTCTCTCTTCATTGCAGTCAACAAGGTGGTTGCAATCATGATTACAAAGTTTTCAAATTATTTTTGGAATCTACCCCAAGTTTTCATTGAAGACAAATCCTAATTTATCTTGCATGCATAATTATTTCTTATCCTAATATGTGCCCTGCAGTGGTTTTCTTAATCACAATTTAATCATTAATTATAGGGTAAATTATACCAAGTTTTCTTAAATGACAAGTCAATTTCATAAAATTTGATAAACTTTTAAAGAAATTTTGAATTGTTCAAATACCTTATAATTTTCTAATTCCAAATTTATCGCTTTGGATAACCAATGAGTCTTGGTTTGATATGTATCAGGAATTCAAGGTAGATTGAGGTTAAAGATTCAAATCATTCCACTGTAAAACCCTCCTAATTAAACAACACCCCCGACCTATATATATATATATATATGCTATTATCAGGTCAACCTGACGCAAAGTTGCGTTAGGTCACCTCCATATGGCCAATTTCATATGAGATTTTGTAAAATCGACTGTTGGATTAGATACTCATCTACTGTATGTTATGCCTGCAAAAAATCACAGTGATCCAACGGTTGGTTTTTAAAAAAAACTACCTATAAAAAAATGGTGATATTTTGAAGAACAAACAAGTTGCATATTTTCACAATGACATTTTTCAAAAACTAACTGTTGGAGCATTGTGATTTTTTGCAGGCATGGCATACAGAAGAGGGAGATGTATCTAATCCATAAATTGGTTTTACAAAATCTCATTTGAAACTGGCCATATAGAGGTGATCTAACGCAACTTTGCATCAAGTCGACCTGAGAATAGCAACAACCAATTATGTCAACAACCAATTAGAATAAATAAAACATAGCAACTACAAATAAGAATGACCCTAAAAAATTATTTGAGATTTATTATAATAAAGTAACCAATAAAAACGAAGTAAAGGATCGGATAAAGGAGAGAAGAGAATAGATCGAAGAGGGAAAAAAGTAGAAACAATAAATAAAAATAAAGTAGAAACAATAAATAAGAATGACCCTAAGATATCATTTGAGATTATTACAATGAATCAATCAATCAGTATGAAGTAAAATATGGCAATAACCAATTGGAATAAACAAAAATATTGAAACATTCAATGATTTTTTCGTTTTCTACAACTTTGACACATGTATGTATACTTTAACTTTATTTTCCTTTTTTTTTTTTATGGATTAAATACTTATAAGTCCCCAACATAGTGTTTTATATCAAGATTTTTTAAAATAACAAATAGACAAAAGAATTTGGAAATTATTTCGAGGAGCTCATGATATAAAATTGAACTTTATGGTATAAAGCTCAAAACTCACGAACTTTTGATTTATTTTATTTTATTTTATTTTATTCCTATTGTCATTGAGAGAGCCATCTAGGGCTCAATGGCATCCATAATTTCTATTTTATTATTTTATCATCTAGGCGCAATTTTAATATTTTTTTCATTAGAAATCTCACAAATATAGGCGTTTCAACTTAAGGATTGGGTAAACCCCACATCTGTCCCCTTTTTTTTTTTTTTTTGTCAACAACCCCACATCTTTCAAAAGACCAAAAAAGGAATGCTTTTCTTATTCCCTTTTTTTTTTATTTTTTTTTAAACAAATACGAATGCTTTTAAACTATCTCCAATTAGTCCAAATGGGTGGAAAATTTAACCATAATAGGCATGTCGAAATAAAAAAAACAATGATCATTATTGATTGTTTGACACACCTAATACAATGAATGAGTTTCTTATCCTCAAATTTTCTGAAGGCCTATGATTAATTAATCTTTAAGAAATTTTATTATAAATAAGAATTATGTGATCTCTTTAGATAATTATTACACGTGTAGTGATGCATAGGATCATAGCAAATCCATCACAATTTTTGTAAAAGTTAAAAAGGAATATCATTTATGATGATGTGACTTGCATGCATTTATCTTTGTATTACATGTTCTTTCAAGCTACTGCAATACCAATTTGAATCAATCACATGTAATGAATCGATTCAAGAATCCTTATAAAATTTAGTGAATTGAGAAATATTTTACCAAAAAGAAAAAGAAAATAAAGGTTATTGGACACTTGCTTAAACTTTATCTTTGTTAGATAGAATCAAGAATCCCAACAACGATAGAAGTAAATCATAATTATACCTTTTTATCATATATGATATTGTGAAGTATATTAAGCATCAAGAATCTAATCCTAACCGTTAAAAAAGTCTATAAATGTAGTTATCTAAGAAAAATAAAAAATTTTCTCCAAAAAAGAAGAAATATAGTTTAAAAAAGAAATATAAGAAAAGATAATTAAGCATCAAGAACCCAATTCTAGCAGCGATATACATATATAGTCAAAGAATGAAATTGACACTACTGCACGTGAATAATAATGCACACCGGTGCATTAACAATGTAAATCTGTGAAATAAATTAACTGGCCAGAGTTTAAGAAAAACAAGTTAAAGAATGAATTAAAGAGATGATGATGATGATGAAACCTAATTGGTAATTGGATAAATAAAAAAATTATGTTCTTCTTTAAAATCTTAACAGCAAATCCCTGACCAAATTTAATGTTCTTAGAGATAGAGAGAGAAGGAGAAGAAGAATAAGAAAAAGAAAAGGCAGTAGCAGGAAGAAGCTAGCTAATACCTGTAGCTTGGAGAAAGAGGATATGGAGAGTGTGGATGGGTAGATGGCCAAAGTATATGTTCTTAGATTCTTTCTCCATGTAACGTGGAGATGGGATGTGGAGAGAAAAGAAAAAGAAATCTCTAACCCTAGTATGAACGGTTGTCATGATTTGAAAGACAACATGGAAAGTCAAGAGATGCTGAAATATTTAGACCCTAGAATATTTTCATATTTCTATAACCAATAAAAAATAAGTAAAAAGAGTGAATTAAAGAAAAAAGAGAATCAGAGAGGAAAGGCCTATGAGAGATGCCATGTAAGATGAACTACTCTATATATAATAAGATATGTATATATAGAGTAATGATCTAGTAAGCTAATGCTGACTTATATCTAAGTCAGCTAAGCACTTATGGACATTGGATCATCTCATCACTTAAAAAAGCCTGCATTCAAAAGATGATCCAACGGCCATAAATCTTATCTAACTAGATCATTTCACTATATATATATATATAATTGAAAAATGATCTAGTGAACATTTGTTAACTTTAACTAAAGTCAGCAAATAATACAAGCCCTTAGATTCTCATTCACTTAATGGAAGATTAATCTCAACATTCCAATCCAAGGGTTTGTGTTATTTGCTGACTTTAGTTAAAGTCAACAAAACCTGACTAGAACATATATATATATATATAGAAGTGTTCTAGTCAGCAAATGCTGACTTTAACTAAAGTCAGTAAAGAACACAAGCCCTTGGATTCTCATTCACTTAATGGATGATTTATCTCAAGATTCCAATCCAAGGGTTCGTGTTCTTTGCTTACTTTAGCTTAAAGTCAGCAAATACTCACTAGAACATTTTTCTATATGTATATATATATATATATATATATATATATATATATATATATA
>JAESVK010001041.1:138023-154877 GCA_017140935.1 Hamamelis virginiana
AACTTAATATACCCTTTAGGATTGGTTTTAGGGCATACTTCTAACAGGGGCAGCATCTCACATACCTCCAACCCACCGAAAGAGAGAAAGGAAGAGAGAGAAAGAAGTGAATCGGAATCAATCACCGGTTTATAAGAACGTGATCGGCAGATTTGGTCTTGCCATCGCTGCTGCTTTGTCCGACCAGCTTAAAGCTCTGGCAGTCAACATCTGCGAAGTGCAACATTTGATGTGAGATCCAAACGCGGCCAGCACAATTTCAGCAATGGCTGGGTTTGCAAAAGAAGCCAGACTTAGCGATTTTGCATCAGAGCCAAGTTATAGCTTGCAGCAGGAAGAAGATGATTATGATCAAGATCGGCTAACCATTGTGATCGGAGGCTTTGCCGGCGTCGAATGAAGCACAATGATGGTGCAGATCAGAGTAGCAGATCTCGTTGATTGGCAATAATCACGCCGCTCAGCTCCCTCCTCGAATTGCATGTGCCACGAAGTTGCAGCACTTGTCGGTGGAGCTGGCAATGTTGGGGAAGGCCAGTGCAAGGATCGGAGCAGCAGATACCATTGATTGGCGACATCCGAGCAATCTTCCACGTCAATCTTCACGCGCAATTGGCGAGGTAACTCTGGATGACGATCGACGGCAACATCACTGCTGATCAACCTCTTTCGGTTGCTGGGCCATTGCTTTTCTCATGGTTGGCGGCTACGAGAGACAAAACTCAGTGGCTTCGTACATTTAGGGCCGGCCCTGAGATTATGGGCCCTAAGCGAGGTATAGAATAGGGCCCTATTATGTATTAATTGCAATTTTTTTAACACAACTGTGGAAATTTTTCAACGATTTAGAGTTTTTATAATTATTTTTCGCTAAATTTTCTCGAGAACAAAACATAAACATGAAAGGAAAAAAAAAAATAAAGAAAAGAGAAATGCAAAGGTTGTTAAATGCAAAGCTACTAAGGTAGCTAAGTTTTTTGGCCCTTCTATAGAATTAGTCTAATGTCTCATGTTTTACTCATCTTTATTCTTTGCAATTAATCAAAACCTCACTTTGGCATTTTGACATTTGTATATTTTCTTAAGGGTAACAGTGATTTATTGAGTAAACTTAAATGTCAATTTAATGTAGAGAATGAATTGGGCTCAAACCTCCACAATAGTAGGCTTAGGTTCTTTTCGATTATCATTTTCTAAAGTCACTTTTGGAGAATTATTTTTTCACATATTTCTTATTTGCATCACATAAAAAAAATTTCACACTAAAAGTGATTTGGCAAACGCCAGGGACCTAGTTTTGGCCAACCATTTTGTCACCCTTAAAGTTGTCTAGAAGTGATTATCATCACATCCGTTAGATCAAGTGAAATTTTAAATTATAAAAATAATTTTAGGCAAAGCTAATCCAAACAGGACTTTAAGATACGCTATGCTCTCTCTCTCTCTCTCTCTCTCTCTCTCTCTCTATATATATATATATATATATATATATATATATATATATATATATATATATATATATATATATATATATAGATCGCCTTCATATGGCTAATTTTAGATGACATCTTGTAAAAGTGACGTTGGATTAGATGCCTTTCTTCTGTATATCATGTCTGCCAAAAATTACAGTGATCCAACGATTGGTTTTTGAAAAAACTGACATTAAAAAAATAGTGATATTTTGAAGAACAAATAAGTTGCATATTTTCACAATGAAATTTTTCAAAAACCAACCGTCAGATCACTATGAATTTTTGCAGGCATGACATACAAAAAATGGGCATCTAATCCAACGGCCACTTTTACGAACTGTTACCTAAAACTAGTCATATGAAGGCTACTTGACGAAACTTTACATCAGGCCGGCCTAATAATAGCATTACTGTGTGTCTATATATATATATATATATATATATATATTCTAGGCATTTTTAAAATTTAGTGATAAAAAAATTTAATTAACTATTATATTATATTAGTTTTATCAATATAATAATATATTATTACATTATATTTTTAGTGAAAGGATAAGAATCCCATGTTGCAAGCTTATTCTCAAGTCTCATATTTGATAAATAGGGCTGAGTGAATGGGAGATGATAAGAGGAAGATGAAAGAATACGAGGGAGAAAGAAAGAAAAATAGAGGTGAGAAAGAGAAACAAAGAGGACCGGAGATAAGGTTTGGCGGCAATTTTTCCTTCCATTTTCTTCTTCTTCATGCTTCATGCTTCTTCTTCCATTATTCTTCAAATTTTCTTCAAATCTAGACATTTCTAAAATTTTGGGGGCCCCAACTTCCTTCCATCTTCTTCTTCTTTTTCAAGCTTTTTCTTCAATTGTTATTCAAAATTTCATAAAATCTAGAAATCTTTAAAATTTGGCATCCTATTTTTTGGAAGAAATTTGGGGGCCTTAAGCAGTTGCTTCCTTCGCTTCTGCTCAGGACCGACCCTACGTACATTCCTCCCTCCCCTCTCTCTCATGGTGTCTCTCTTCCCTCTGTCATTCTCTCTCTAATAGATGCATACACCTATTAATTATGAAAGATACGTGGCGAAGAAGAATAAAAAACTGAGATCAAGGGGTATATTTGTCTTAAAGTGTTAAAAGGATTTTTTTATAAAGGAATATTAATGAAACTTATCCCATTAAACTATTCTAAAGCAGGACTTCAGGCCAATTTCCCCATCTAAAAGTTGAATATTATTTATATATTAATCCATTAGATGTGCTATAATGAATCAAAAACCAAATTGCTATTCTTTTTGTAAACCATAACTCATAGGTAACAATACATTATGATTTTCTGTATGCTTTAACAATTTTGATATTTGTATATTTCATTTTTTTTTTTTTTGAAAATATAAAATTAGTTTATAATTCTACAATTGTTATTCTAAAGTTGAATTATCTTTTTGAGTTTGTTGATCCTCACTTTTGATTCAAAGCTTGCAATTGACAAAGAAAATTCTAATGAGTTCTCCATTGTTTTTGTGAAGTTATTTTCGTTAATTTACTCAAAAGCAGGGTATTCACTCCATTTTTAGCCAACAATATTATGTTTTCTTCATTACATCCACAAAAATTCAACCTTTGTTTGCATAATCTTATACATGTTTGCTAATTTAATCCCTAATAAAATTTGCTCATATTACTTCACAGAATTTGCTTTAAAATATATTGTTGCATTCTTTTTTTTCTTTTTCTTTTTTCCAAGTACCACACTTCCAAGTTCCAAGGGCGAAGCCAAGTGAAGTTCAGGGGTGGCAGTTTCCCCCCTGAGATTTTTTGTTTTAAAATTTTATGCCTTATCATTTTTGAAAATTTTGAATTTGCCCCTTCTCAAATTTTTTTTCACCCTTTCATTTTCTTCTCCTACCCCTTTCCTTTTTTTTTTTTTAATTTTCTCCTTTGATCCTTTCATGAATGATAGCTTGATTGTGCTTATTGAGAGAGTGGTATTTGATAGCATTGATAAGAGTGTCTCCGATGCATTCGTGCCATTTGATATGCCAATGCCAAAATTTGACACTTCAAATAGCACCAAATGACATCAATGCAAAATTTTAGTATATTTGTATTTCAATGCATTGATGCTATATTTCGGCATTTTTAACTTTTTGATGGAAAAATATAACATGGCACAGATGACATTTGTCATTAAAGGTACCAAATTTGACAATGGTGGCAACTCTATGTACCATTACCAAAATTTGATACCCCAAAAGCCGAAATGACACACTTTTTTTGCACACCTATACCCTAAATGACATACAATTGGAGCGACCTTTTTAGGTGCCAATACCAAATTTTGATTATGGCATCTCAAATGGCATACGACTAGAAATGCTCTAATGAAGCCATCATACCATGCATTTAAAAGATGGAGCTCCATTGAGGACAGGTGTAAATGCATTGAATTAAAATATAATCTATCAAACACCAATTAATGGATTATAATTTTTTTTGCAATTTTTTCTACTTCAAACTAACACGATGAAAAAAAAAACAAAACAAAACAAAAAAAAACGTTCTCAAGTTGGGACAAACTATTAACAATAAATTAAAGTTCGCCCCCCAGTCGAATTCCTGGTTTCGTCCTTGCACACTTCCATGGTTTTATACACAGAAAGCTTTCTCTTTATGGCTTTCTTAACAATTTCCTCATGATTGACTAATTGTTAATCTACTTTACATATGTTATATTTTTAAGAAAAATGATCCGTAAGTCCCTAATTAGAAGTTTCTATATCCAAAAATCCTACCTAAAAGATTATATTCTCAAAAGTACATTTTTATTTCAATAGAATCCTAACTGGATGTTTACCAAAAAAAAAAAAAAAAAAAAGAAGAAAAAAGAACCCTAACTGGATATTTAAGGTAGTTTTAACTCGATTATTCTTTTTCATATTACCAAATTTGCCATGTTGACATATGCAAGAAAAACTTTTTGATTTTCCATATTTATTTGAAAAAGACTATTTTAACTTTCATAATTATTGATGATGGTTTATTTTTTATTCCATTTTTGAATTATTGTTTATTTCTTAAATATCTCACAGCTTATTCAATTTTCAAAATTTAAATTTAAATTAACTGAAATCCAATAAATATGATAATCATTCCTATGTTAATGTTTTAAAAATATGTCTCTCCCCTTCCTCCCCTCGGATGCTTTCCCCAAGATCTTTTACACTGTTGGTTTCTTATGGTTTGCAATTTGGCAAGGATTGCTTTATTACTAGGATCTGGAAAGAGTTGGTTTGTTACATTGCATTGGGTCGGGTGGCAACTGGCAAGGTTTGCTTCAGAGCATCTCCAAAGCAAATGCCAAATTGGAGATGCCAAAGCCAAATTTGGCATCCCAAATGGCACTTGCCAAAGCCAAATTCAAAATTTGGCACTAAGGTGCTCCAATGCACAAGTGCCAATTTTTGGCACTCCCATCTATATGATATATTTACCCCCATGCTCCAACTAACTTCCAACTATTTTTCAAAAGTTATTTACAAGAACATATTAAAACTTATTTTAATCCTCGTAATGAAAAAAATTCATATTTTAAAAGAATTAATTATTTTCGTATCTTAATTTAATAATTTAATATTTTAAAATTTTATTTTCACAATAAAATTAGCTAAAATACTAATATTCTAATTATAATTTATCATTGATTAATTTTAATTGAAAGAATTTAATTACACAATAAATTTAAATTAGTACCACTTCGCAGTTAAAATTTTGATTTTAATTTAGTTGAGCCACTCGCAGTAAAAATTTGAAAAACTGACCGTTGGATTTGATACTCCTATAATGTATGTCATGTCTACCAAAAATCACAGTAATCCAACGGCTATTTTTGAAAAATAAAACTTTGAAAAACTGTGACTTTTTTGTTCTTACAAATGTTATCATTTTTTAGCAGTCAGTTTTCTCATAATCCAACCGTTGGATCACCGTGATTTTTGGCATGCATAACATACATTATAGGAGTAATCTAACGGTCAGTTTTCCTTAATTTTCAATGCAAGTGGATCTACAAGAGAGCACCTGATGCAAAATGAGCAACGTCATTCCCATCTACCCTTCTCCCATCTACCATTCTCCCATCAAACTTTATAAATATCACCCATCAGCTTCTCATCACTCACACCATCTCCATCTCTCCACATCTCTACTTCTCTATCCTCAGTTCCCATCACACCATTTTTTACAACACGATGAGCAAAGACATTTTTGATGAAGTTTTATAAGACGAGTTTGGGCAATTTGATTCTGATGATGAATAGAGGAGAAGAACCTTTGTGCGTATCTGTGCAGAATATCAAAATTTCAGCAATGAAGAAAGTACTCATGGTGGTTCTTTAAGTGGTCGACGTCGAATCCATCGTGATAGAGCATTGGGCAACCGACAACTATTCAATGATTATTTTTCTGAAAATCCTATCTATCCAGACAACTTATTTAGAAGGCGTTTTCGCATGCATCGAACATTATTTCTTCGAATTTTGAATGATATTCAAAATTATGACAATTATTTTGTGCAGAGAATGGATGCCCTAGGCATGCCTGGTTGTAGCGGTTTGCAGAAGATGACGGTGGCTTTACGGATGCTCGCATATGGAGTTGGTGCCGATGCCATAGACGAATACATAAGAATGGGCGAGAGCACTATAATGGAATCATTACAAAGATTTTGTGATGCGATTATTGCAGTGTATGGCTCACATTATTTGAAATATCCAAATGAAGCTGACATTCCAAGACTCTTGCGTAAGGGGGGAGGAACGTGGATTTCCAGGAATGTTGGGAAGTGTAGATTGCATGCACTGGATGTGGAAGAATTGTCCAGCTGCATGGCATGAAGCCTACACCGGCCATATACATAAGCCATCCATTGTGCTCGAGGCAGTGGCCTCCCACGACTTATGGATACGGCACGCATTTTTCGGTATGCCTGGTTCTCACAACGACATAAACGTTCTTGACCATTCTCCTTTATTTCAGGTATTACAGAAGGACATGCACCACCTGCCAATTTTAACATTAATAACCACCAGTACAACATGGGATATTATCTTGTTGATGGCATTTATCCTAAGTAGGCAACCATCGTCCAATAAATTTCTCATACTCATGAAGAAAATAAAATGCACTTTAATGGAATGCAAGAAGCATATAGAAAAGACGTGGAAAGAGCATTTGGTGTTTTCAAGCTCGTTTTGCAATTGTTCGTGGACCAGTACGGTCTTGGTCTCCTGATGATCTTCATAACATTATGAAGACATGTATTATATTGCACAATATGATTATAGAAGATGAGCGAGATGAGTCCCTTGATTATGAATATGACATACCAGCACATATTGCAGGACCATCATCTAAAATCTCACGGGAAATGACACCTCAGTTCAACGAATTTCTGGCTCACCATCATATGATTCGGTCTTCTAAGATGCATCATATGCTTAGAAATGATTTGATTGAACACGTATAGGCTCGTCGTGGTAGGGAGTCATAGAATTAAAGCTTTTGTTGTTTGGAATGTACAAAATGCGTATTTTTCTATTCTATTACGCACTATGTTTCTAGGTAAGGAAACGCTTATCTCAGCATCATGATCAGAATCAAGAGAAATAGTTGTGCCAAGAATTGGGGAATTAAGTGGGGATTGATTGTTCGAGTCAGTATCAGTTTGAGTGAGAGCAGTACTGCTCGCAGTGCTCACATCTACCCACTTAATGGTATTTTCCAAAATTTTCGAACAGTGGTAAAAAATAAATTGTTTCTTCTCGACAGTTGAATACAATTCTTTTGCTCTATTGTACTGCAAATAAAAAAAAAATTATTAAAAACAAACTAACAAACAAACAATTAAAATATTAAAAAAAATTGCACATTAAATAAACATACCATATCGGGTATGTTCTCCCACTTTTGTATGCATTTTGTATTTGTGTTAAGTGCCCGTGAAATTTGGAGCATGGATGCTTTATGTTAAGCCAACTTGAAGCACAAGATGCTTGAGACTGCACCCCATTGTTTTCGATGAGGTCGCAATAAGTATGTTGGCCCAAAATATACTCTAGAGGGGGGGTGAATAGAGTATTGGCAATTTAAAAACTAATTTAAAAATGGGATAGAGTGTTTTTGAAAACTCAAACTTTTAATAACTAGAATGCAAGATTAAATCTCAACTCAGCAAAATATAAAGCAAGTAAATAAATTTAAATGCAAGAGATAGAGTTAGAGAAATTCAAACACAAGGATTTTAACGTGGTTCGATCTCCGCCTACGTCCACGCCTTAAGATCTCCATCTCAAGGATTAATCCACTATCAATCTCACTTCCGGTGGAGATTCAAACCTTTACACAGCCTTCTTTCACAGTGGAAGACTCTCACCAAACAAGGTTTATACAAAACCTTAAATTCACAAGAAATACAAGTGAATATGGATGACCACCAATATGATTCTCAACAACACTGAGAATACATCAAATACGCTCTCAATAATATCTCTCAAAGATTTAAACTAATTTGCTCATAGAGAGAAATACATGAATTGAATCACTCAAGAATGATGAACACTTGTAAGCTGCAATAGTGTATATGATTGTGTGTAGAATTAAGCTTCATGGCAAGTGTATTTATAGCCTTAGAAATCAGCTATACGTTGGAGCGTCTAGGAGGAGCGTCTTGGCAATCTGCAGATTCAAACTGGTTTGAAAAATGCAACAAATCCGTTTGGAGGTGCAGCCATGTTTGAATCAGCATTCACAATGTCAAATGTTGCAGCAGCAGCTTTGACAATTACTCCAACAGAAATCTGCCACTATTCCTGCAGAACACTTATTTAAATGGTTGCATTTTACTTTTAATTACTTTTACTTTCATTTACTTAAGTTTACAATGTAAATAAGGAAGTACCCCCCATTTGGATTCAATGCAAAATACTAGAAAATCAAATTCCCAATAAATCAAAATGTAGAAAATCAATTTTAGTACAAAAAATAATTTTCGTCAACAGTGTCAAAAATTGATCTATCGAGTAGGGTATTATATACCACGTATAAAAGCTACCTCAAGGCTATACTCAGTTAATGAGTATATAGGGATCAATTACCGCCAAAAATTATTTTGAAAAACTCACTATATCAAAAATTCATTTTTCATACTTAGCCAAATTTTTCATAGGGAAAAACAGAATCTGGGAATAGTAACATCTTCAATACTTGAGCCTCCAATTCATGGATTTTGTTGTCCATTTGTTTGCTCCAGTCTATCTTGAAAATCTGTCTTACAAATTTAACATTTAAGCACAAGATATTTGAATAACGCAGCGGCAAATGTTTGTTATCATTAAAACCATATAACATATGCTGGATTGGAACCATTTAGGCTAACAAAGTAGAAAAAATATGCTTCCAAAAATCCTCAAACTTTTGGTTGGTGCCTACAATAGGGTCTTGAGATCTACATAAATATGCTTTACACAATGCAATATCTTCAGCTTTCGTCCAATTTTTGCCTCGGTGTGTATGTGAAGGTTCACCCATGCTGCTCCTCGTTCTTCAAACTGAATGTGTATCTTCTTTCTTTCAGAAATGAATAATAAGCTGATTGTTTGGACGAGTCCCTCTTCTACCTGTATTATATTGCATATATGGTTGGCCATGAAACATGGCTTTGTCAGAAAGAATCAAACAAATAAAATTTTTTGTCAGAAAGAATCATAAAGCTGGCATAAAGCTTCTTTTGTCATAATTTATAAAAATTATAAAAATATTTTCCTTCTGGTGTATATCTTTTTGTCATAATTAATAAAAATATTTTTAAAAAATTGGGAATTTTTTTTTTTTTTTTGAATAATATCTTTGGCATAAAGCTGCTGAGACCATCACCCCCCTTCATTTCAATCACCCTCTCCCCCCACCCCCCTCCCTCTCTGCAGCCCTCCCTCTTTCTCTGCAAACCCTCTCTGCTACCCCCTCACCTCAATCACCCTCTCCCTCCCCGATTCGGCTCCCCCTCTCTGCAAACCTCCCCCTTTCTTTGAAACCCTCTCTCTGCAAACCCTCATATGGAAGAAAGTACTCACATGGCAGCGAATCTCTCCGTGCTCCATCACCTCGCGAATCTCTGCGAAAGGAATCACGTTTGAGATTAGGGGTTTGATCGAACGGCCATGATGAGATCAATGGTGGGGTTTGATCGGACGACCATGATGAGATTTAGGGTTTGATCGGACGGCCATGATTAGGGGGTAATTGTCCAGATGCGTGTCAAGGATCACGGACTGGCTTCCATCCGTTGGGGTATATTTGTTTCTCGGGAAAGTCAAGCCACCAAAATTTCTCGGAAAAAGCTGAAACCCGTGAGTTATTTATTCCCACTGTTTTACTTGATTTGTTGCATGAATGTTTTGAACATCTACTTGTGGATAATTGTTCATGTTGCTGTGTTGAATAATATTTTATTATTTATTTTGATATATTTTTTTTCTTGAATTTTCTTGGCTGCCAAACACATATTCGTTGGGGGTAATTTGTCATTTGGAAGTTGGGGGTAGTTGGGGTGGTGGGAAATCTGATGTGGCATAAATAGCAACTGCCATTCTTAAAGCCAAATTTGGCAGCTTTGGCTGCCAAATCCAAATTTGGCATTAGCAATGGCAGCTGCATTGGAGCAGCTGTTTTGGGTCCAAAGTGCCAAATTTGGCTTTGGCAGCTCCATTGGAGATGCTCTTATCACTATATTCTCGCAAGGGTTGCTTTATTGCTTTTTAAAATCGCATCTAATATTTCATATTTATTACTTAATTCTGGCTTGCTTTGGGTTGGTTATATTTGTTTATTTTTTTTCGATTTTATTATTGTTTTTTATGAGATTTTTGTTTTCACATCTCATGAGTTCTTTTTTTTTTTTAATTTTTAATTTGTGTGTACGATAGTGAAAAAAAAAAATTCATGAGGTTTTCATTTTGAAGTGAGTGATTTTTCTTTTATGCATGTATATTTTGATTGTGAAAGAAAAACTAATGAGATTATCATATTATGATTTTCAGATTTATTTTATCTTTTTTTTTTTTCCATTTTGTTGAATTTATTCCTTGATTTTGATTTTGTATTTAAGTGATAGTCAACTTTCTTTATTTTGTTGATTTTGATTTTATATTTAATTCAAAATTTCTTGATTTTAGGAAAATATTACTTGCCTAAAAGTTAAGGATTTTTGAATGAAAATTGACTATTTAATTGTTATTAAGGGCATTCTTGTCCTCCGAAATTTATGAGGATTTTTTGGTATGAATAATTTTTTGCTGGACTTTTTAAGTATAAATGTGGATAAAGAACCCCATTTTTAATAAGGGACAATTTCGTCCACCCTTTTTGTACGAGCAGTGCTAGGAGTCTCGTCCCCCATTCCCGTTTGGTTTCCCTCTTACAATGAAAACACCAAACTGTGAAAATCCAGTAAAAGAGAGAAAAAGAAGGGGAAGAAGAGGAGGAAGACAGAGAAGAAGAATAAGAGGAAGACAGTAAAAAAAAAACAAAAAAATAAAACAAAACAGTGAAAACCCATTGAAAAAGAGAAAAAAAGAGAGAAAGAATGGGAAGAAGAGGAGGAAGACAGAGAAGAAGAAGAAGATGAAAATTGAAAAAAAAAAAAAGAATAAAGAATAAAACAGTGAAAACACTAAACAGTGAAAACACTAAAACAGTGAAAACCTAGTCAAAAGAGAGAGAAGGGAGAGAAGAGAGAGAAATAAGGGGAAGAATAGGAGGAGGACAAAGGAGAAGAAGAAGAAGAGGAAGGCTGAAAAAAAAAAAAAAAACAATGGAAACACTAAAACACAGAGAAAACACCATGGCTGTTGCTGCACTATGGCTGATGCTGCTGCACCATGGCTGCACGTTGATCCTCCCCTTGTTTGTTGGTTTTAATTTCTCTTTCTTCTTTTTTGAGCATGCTATTCCTCTAGTAGCCCAGGACTAATTGCCAACAAGCACACAAGATGAATAAGACTGAACAAAACAAGTCACTTTGTTGAATATGATCTTGAACAGTAACTTAGGATTCATTCATAGCCATTTCCGGCGAGGATTTTGGTGGTATTAACGGACAATCCTCTCCGCCCAACTGTCTATTTTCTGAAGTGCTGTGCAAGCAATCAGAACAGCTCCTAGAAGTTGTTGCTGCAGGTTCCTTCTCTCAGTGGTTCTCCTCAGCGGAACTGTTATTTATGAGAGAGAGAGAGAGAAAGAGTAGGGGCTTTGGGGCTCAAGATTAAATCTTGTCTTTTCAACTTTCAAAGCTACCTCTCTCTCATAGCATTTATTATCCATGCCTAGGGGAGAGACAAGATAGAAATGTTGCAGCAACAAAGCAAGTGAAGCAGGTGAGACAAAAATAGAAAAATTGCAGGAGGTTAAAGTTGGGTAATCGAGAAAACTAAAGCTCCAGTCCAATATTTAACCTTCTACATTAAGTTTATTAACAAAAATACCATTATACGGTAATTCAAAATGGGATGGGGGACGGGAACAATAGCATTTTCCTTTTTGTACTCCCTGGTGTATTTGACCAACTTGGAACAGCTATTTCGGGAAACCGACCATTGGATTTTATGCTCTACTTATACGTATCATGAATGCAAAAAATCATATTGATCCAACGATCGGTTTTTCAACAACTAGATGTGATGGTTTTTCACAATTTTTTCATTATTGTTTACAATTTTTTTCAAAATTGCAAAAATCGACCGTTGGTGAGGGGTTATTATATTTGTAATGAATATGGGTATTCTAACAAATGACACGTGGTGGGAAAAAAATATTGGTTTAAAAAAAATGATTTTTTTAAAAAATGTGCCAGCCACTAGTTATCATATTTGCGATTGGTTCCAAATTGGCAGCCACTAATAGATACTTAAGCGGTTAGTGATGGATTACTATATTTGTCTATTCTAAAAAGTGAAAGTGACACGTGTTGGAAAAAAATTGGTTTAAAAATTGATTATATAAAAAAATGGGGCCAACCACAACTCCTCAAATTTGCGGTTGGTTTCTTATTATGTGAAGTGCCAGCCACTACATAGAAGCAGCGGTTGGATTCGTTACCCACACCACGCATTTCGCTGACAAAGAACAGATGGCTGTCAGGGAGTGCTTTCCGAACGATAAAAAATGGTCGTTTGATGCGCTTCGTTTGGGGATTGATGGAGTCGCTCACTGTAACCAGCATATATATATATATATATATATATATATATATATATATATATATATATATATATATATTTATTTATTTATTTATTTATTTATTTATTTATTTTCTTATGAAGACGTCCTCATGTAAATTTATGTGAGGACTTGACTTTTTAGCCAATGTAGGATGAATATTTTGAAAAACCGGCCGTTGGATTGAATATCCTTCCTACGTTTGACATGCATGCCAAAAATCTTAGTGATCTAACCATTGGTTTCTAAAATACAGTTTGTGAAAATCTATGACAACATCTAACGATCAAGTTTTTCATAGTCTGTATTTTAGAAATCATCCGTCAGATCACTGTGATTTTTGGCATGCATGACATATATTGGAAGAATATCTAATCCAACGGTCGGTTTTCCAAATTTCCCACCTTACATTGTTTAAAAAACCAAATCCTCACATAAAGAAGTCCTAAGAAAATTACTATATATATATATATATATATATATATATAAAAGTGCTAATATCAAGTACACTTAATGCTTCTTGTATCAGATGCCCTCTTTTACAGCCACTTGCGGTGCAAATTTTAGAAAATTGATCGTTGGATTAGATACTCCTATCATGTATGTTATGTCTGCCAAAAATCAGAATGATCTAACAGTTGGTTTTTGAAAAATATTACTTTGAAAAACTGTGACTTTTTATTCTTTAAAATGTTATCATTTTTTCATAGTCAATTTTCTCAGAAACCAACCGTGGATCACTGTGATTTTTGGCGGGCAGGACATACATGTATCTAATCCAACGGTCAGTTTTCTAAAATTTGCACCATAAGTGGTTGTACAAGAGAGCACCTAATGCAATTTAAAAACATCAAGTGCATCTGCTATTAGCACTTCTGTATGTATGTGTGTGTATATATATATATATATATATATATATACAGAAATGTGAGGGACGGTCGGCCGTGTGAGGCTTATGTGCGGTCAACAATTTTGCACCGTTAGATTAATTGGACGGCTAAGATCTAAGCAGCTTTTTCACACTGCCCAAAGCCCAGCAGCAGCCTTTTACCTGCCCAAAGCTTCTTCTCTCTCTCTCCCCTCTCCCTTCTCTCACTCGCTTCACACTGTTGCAGCCCAAAGTTGCTTCTCTCTCTCTTCTTCTCTCTCTCTCCTCTCCTCTCCTCTCCTCTCACTCTCACCAGCAGCAAGCAGCGACATTCTTCGCCGGAGTGCTCTCACCTTGCCGGATGGATCTCTCTCTCTCCTCGTCGAACAGATCGCTCTCTCCTCGCCGGAGTGCTCTCTCTCTCTCTCGCTCGCCGGACATCACCTTACCGGACGTCACGGGTTAGCTTTCTCTCTTTCTTTTTTTTTTTTTTTTTCAATTACATGTGGAGATATTACTATTGTTTAATAATAAATTGGTTATTTGTTAATGAGAGACCACTTGTTGACAAAGTTGGAGTCATTGTTCTTGAGAAATCATTATATTTGTTTATCTGATGATGATCTAAGTTTTTTCAATGGAAGTACAAAGACACCCACTCTTTTTTTTTTTTTTTTTTTTTTTGGGCAATCTTTTTCCCCTTTTGCTTCATGGGTTTTTTGGGGTTGTTCAGATTTTTGTGGGTGTAATATGTGTTGTAACTGTGGGCTGGAGAGTGTGAATTTTCATGGAGGTAATTGGGTTTCTGGGGTTTTGTGAGTTCCTAGAGATTTTGATTAATCCATGGTGGAGTTTTGGAAGAAAAGGGTCAGTGGAGGATACGAGTACTTATGAGGTAATTTATTTATTTCTATTCTATAATTGATGTTAATAAAAAAGCAAACTAAAATGTATTGCACTTGATTGGCTTAAGATGTGATATCATTTGTATTTTCAAATTTTTGCTTGACTTGATAGTCAAAATGCTTAGTAGTAATTTAGTGCACTCTCTTTATTAATCATGTATGTTTAAGTCTGTGAAATCTCTTCTATATAGTTGTCATGAGGCCTCCATATGAGTACTTGTTAGTTTTTTCATTGTAGGAAAAATATTTATGCAGTTACTACTTATACACTACTTATACAGACAAAATACCAATTTGCAAAAGTTTTTAAGTGGTACTTTAAGTCTTAGTCCTAATCGAATTCGGCACAGGTTGTATATTTATCATTAGAAATATTAAATCATTGAATTCCTTAGTCCTAAAAACTTTGGTGATTCTTCAATTCACATTAGGGGCCTTTTGGATGTCTTTTTAACATTATTTGACAAGTTAAATGTGTTGTTTTTGTAGGACTTGATGATGAAGACAATTCATGATGGCTTTTAATGTTATGAAGCTCCTACAAATCATTTTGTATATTTTTCCTTTCCTTTCCTATTACAATTAATCACTGGATTCTAATTCTCTAATTTGTATAAGCAACTTCCAAATGATGAGTTTATACTTTTAATTTCTATGGGTATGGAACATAAAATGTATTTCCATTTGGTAGCATGGGATGGTTAACATTTAAATGAAATAAGCACTTGATCAATTTCTTCCATTTAGTTTCAGATTTTAAATTATGAAGGAATCCATCAGTTAAATCAGTTTTATAAATCCAAACCAGAGTAGATGGTTAATAATTAATGGAACCATCCTTGGTCTTGTTTTATGCTATTTATGATTCATTACATGGTGTGTATTAAGTACTGGTTAGAATAAAAAAAGGATTGAATGATTTAATAAAATCAAGGAAAACAGATCATTCACATTAAGAATACAAGAGAGGAAAGTCTTGATATTTTTGTTATTGGAAGAAAAAAACTAGTAACTTTCCTATATTGCCTTTCCAAAACCAATTTTACTATTTCTAACCCTGGACTAATTAATGGAGGGTTAACAAATTCCTTATCTTACAAAGTGCTATTTATCATTCATTCCAATTTACAATGTAAGCAAGAAAGAAACTCTTTTTTTTTTAGGAACAAGTAAGTAAGAAATAAAGAAATTTGATACAAGAGAGGAAAAACAAAATCATTCATCCCCCTTTTTAATATGAAATTAGACCTTCATATCATGACAAAATTGGCATTCCGATCATGAGAAAGCAGCAACCTTATAAAATCACCAATTTTTTGCTTCTCTTACCCACCAAAATGATAAAACATAAAGATATTATTACAGTTACTTTGTCAAATATTCTCACTACTATGGGAATAAGACAATAGTTTTAACCCTGAAATAAGCACATACTAGGTACAATAATTATTAATACAAATAACAACCAATTCATCATAATTACATCTTGTATTTTTTCTAGTTCATTACTATTTGGTTGGGTCTTCAAGTGCTCATTATTGATTTGGTTACGCATTTGTTAGTAATTGATCAATTGAGTGAACCTTGCTCTTTCTAGGCACATTTGAAATTTTCCATCTTTGACTGTGCAATTTCATCTCCTAATCTGCACAAAGTCCATACATTTTTCCACCTAATAATGAGGAAAAAAAAATATTTGTAATTAGTGGAGGTAAACAAGACCCAATGAAGTTAAAGCTAAAAGTTAGAAAAACTCACATCACACTTTTAAGCATAACACCAGAGAATGGAACCTTCAAATGAAATCCATGTATTTGCCAAAAAAAAAAAAAAAAACACATATTACGCAAGCATTTGTCAAAGTAATGTATGATTTTAACAAAAACACATTAAATAGTAAGCGCGACGTCCGGCAAGGTGATGTCCGGCGAGCGAGAGAGAGAGAGCACACTCCGGCGAGGAGAGAGAGATCCGTTCGGCGAGGAGAGAGAGAGATCCGTCCGGCGAGGTAAGAGCACTCCGGCGAAGAATGTTGCTACTTGCTGCTGGTGAGAGTGAGAGGAGGGAGAGGAGAGGAGAGGAGAGAGAGAGAAGAGAGAGAAGAAGCTTTGGGCTGCAGCAGTGTGAAGCGAGTGAGAGAAGGGAGAGGAGAGAGAGAGAAGAAGCTTTGGGCAGGTAAAAGGCTGTTGCTTGGCTTTGGGCAGTGTGAAAAAGCTCCTTAGATCTTAGCCGTCCAATTGATCTAACGGTGCAAAATTATTGACCGCACATAAGCCTCACACGGTCGACCGTCCCTTATCATTTCTGTATATATATATATATATATATATATATA
>JAESVK010001041.1:155277-176015 GCA_017140935.1 Hamamelis virginiana
CAGAATTTCTGTATATATATATATATATATATATATATATATATATATATATATATGAAATAGCCTAACAATTTTTCATATAAAAGTTTCCCAGACAAGTAAAGACATTAAGCATCCATTCATACTATTAACAAGGGATCTACTCAAAATAATTCAATCAGCACGTGTTTGATTGATGGAATGAATCTTTAATATTTAAATGGTATTGTAAGTCTAAATCCATCTTTTTAAATTGGTTCGTTAAAAATAAATAAATAAATAAATGATATAGCATTTTCCGACCAGCAAACATGCCCTCAATGCGAAATTCAAAATTTCGGGAATAAAATAGCATATATTGGACAAAGAAGTTAAGTTGCATGTTTTGAATAACTCAATAATCCATGCATTAAACGTTTGCTCATGATAGAATGCTTACTAAAAGGGATCTCATCATATCTCTTCATCATCTACTCCTTTATTTCATCTAGCTAGCTAGGAGCTTAGAGAACCAGAGAGGAGAGAGATGGGCGAGGGGGTGTTATGTTCAGCTGAGACCAAAAATAAATAAATAAATAATCGCACGATCTTGATGTATTATACATCGTATGCCTGCCCCTGCCCTCACTTCTTCCGTACGCGTACGTCTGTTTTCTGATAATCCAACCTTCCGTTTCTCAAAATATTGAACCAGAGTGGAAAAACTAACTAACTAATGGTAAGGGCAACCTGACCAATATATAGATATACACTAACAAGTAAAACCAAGAGCATCTATTATCCACAAGTTCAATTAATTACAAGGAAAAAAAACTCAATGGAATGCAGGTCCATGGTAAATATTACATCCCAGTCTTCTAAAGATTTTGCATACTTCTGTTTCCTTATCTTCTGACATAGCTAACTAACATGGGCAGCACGCATCTACTTCAAATTCCCCCCCATATTAACAAGTCTTGCACTTTTCTGCAAGGTAAAATAAAGATTTTATATTTTTACTTCACACGTTTCTTCTTCTACTGTATGCTAAAATAAAGATCATGGAGCACTTCACCGGTAGTTCTTCAAGACTATTGAAACTAAAGGGCAAAAAGAAAAGAGTGTCTTTGGCCCTGCTAAGAGAAAAATGGTGTGTGAGAGAGAGAGATGGAATATATAAACCATAGAACATATCAATCCTAGTGAAAAACACTTTACGAAGACAAAAAATTTGTGGCTGTAACTGCCCAAAAGATAAAAAAGAGTTTTGGAGTTTGAACTCACTAGGCTTAGTAACGGAGATGGAAACCTTGGAACCTCATTTACAATATAGATCCACTTGGCAGCAAGGGAGATCACCAACATCATACCCAGCAATTTGGAAACCTTCCAACATTTTCAAGAGAACAATAGTTACGTGAAGCAAAAAATCCATTTCTTTGAACAAAATCCCAGTTCATATAGAAAGACTGCACCAACACTTCACAAACTATGGAGGACAAGGACAACAGCCAGGCTAAAGTCTCTTTCTAAAATTGTTGTTTCCATGTCAAATTGAACCATTTGTCAGGCTTGAACAATATAGCCAGAGCTAGCATCTCATTCTGTTGGCAGGTGAAAACAATAAAGAGAGGTTATCACTTTGTCTAGTCGCAGTTAACTTCTCATTGTTCACATTTTTTTTTCCCTTTTCTTTTTTGGAGGTGTGGGAACAGGTAAGAACATCAATTAATTAAAGTTACACAACTACTATCTAAGTGGTATAGAACCCAAGGCGTCCCCCTTTTCTGAGTGGGGGAGATGCCACTAAAGCTATAAGCCTGTTGTCATCATTGTTCACATTTGAAAGCAAAGAAGCTGCAAAATGAGAAAATGGGAACAGGATAAATACTGCAACCAGAAAAAAAAAAGTACGAAAAGGATTGTGCTTTGATGGATTGGAAGAAGCCAGCCTGACTGCCCTCAAAGTCGACCCTATTAAGCAACAACCAAGATTGGAGAAAATCAGACATGGAAAGGTCTCACCAGAATCTTCAGACCAAAAATTAAGGACAAGGGAAAAGGATTTGTGAGACTTGACTTCGCAGGGCAACAACTCAGGTAGTTGAAAATCAGATTTCAAAAGGTCTCACCGTAATCTCCTGAACCGAAGAATGGCACTAAGAAAAAGGATTCATGAGTTTGGGGAGTGTAATCAGAAGTTCAGAACACAGACCCACACCAAATGTAAGTTGATCAAATAAACCCTAACAACTTTTGCACAATCTTATATCAAATGGAACAGGACATAAAAGGAAATTCTAATGAAAATTAAGTACACAAGGGAAAAATATCATTACAATGATGTATAAAGAGATGTCAAGAATGTTTAGTCTATAAAGGATCAGTGGGGGTTCAGGTTACCACGACCTCAAAATACCCAGACCCAACCTTAGGTCCAGTTGATATTATCAACCCAAGCCCTATCCTGACTATTGTACTGGTTATGCTCAGGTTAGGTCAAGACCACCTATCCAACTTGCAGTCACCTTACACTGGGGATGCCTAAGGGAAGGTGTACCAATTGGATGGTTCTTTAAACCATTCAATGAGACAAATTCAAGTCCAAAATACCACAAGAGACACCATTAAATGTTGGATCACAGACTTCATTGCATGAGTGCTAGCATAAGAGGCACATGCAAAACACCTTAAATCCAGCAAAGATTATGTAATGTCACAAGCATAGAAGTAAAGAGAAACTATGGTGTTCTTGAAGGAAGGGCGCACACCAAATTTTCCCAGAGATAGCATCATCTTTATGCATCATCTCTATCTTTGTTCAATGATTTTCTATTAAATCAAGACCATACAAATCAGGGAGGGCTAGGGCAATAGGAAGGGTGATGATTGTTTTCCCAATTCACTACCAGGAGAGGAGAATGAAAGAATAATCATCTATATTCCCATGTACTTTTCCTAAAAATGCATCATTCATTGACTTCTGAAAACGAAGCAGCTGGCAACATGGTCAAAATGAAATGGATATAACAGCACTCCTCAGGCAAAAATAAAAAGACCCCCCCTCCCCCTCCTGTGCTCCAGGGGGAGGGGTGCATCAGGATGGATGGGAAGTAGCTACTCTCACTACACTCACTGCCTACAAACCAAACCCCATACAGCACCTACTCAGGTTGCTGCAAAAATAGATTTTGAAAGTGTCAAATGGGATCTCCAAGGCCATAATTATCATGAAATCCTGTGCATCATAGATCTCAAATCTTTCCACACGGGCCAGAAAAAATATGGTCTGTCTCCAAACAAGTCTACTGGTTAAAGAGCTCAAAACCATTCACTGGGAACAACTTCCAGCCAAGATCTTAATTAAGAAACCCCAACAATGTTTGAATCAGCAACTTAATAGAACATTATTCTTACATGAAAGCAACATACAGCAAAGGCAGCATCTTCCCATCCAGAAATCCGGATGCAATTTGTCAAGCATAAAAGTAAAAGCAAAACTGTAGTGCTCTCAGAAGGAATGGCACACACCTGTTTTGACTGAAGAATCCATTGCAGTTTCCATTGTTGTAAACTGGTTTCCCAAATTCAATCTATTCTCAGATGCAGAATTACCAAGACCACCATTGCCTCTGCCACTACCAAGACAGAGAGATGTCCATTCCTTATTATCGAGACCATGGGATATACCAGGTTGGCCTCTCAAATCAGACTGCTCTACTGTGCCATCTGGCCTGGTGGGAAGGAAAATTTGCAAAGTGGAAGCATCCCCATAAAAAGGCAACGAGGTGTTAAACAAACTTTCATTTATGCCAGTGTTAGAACAATGGGAAGAATCTGGGATTCTTGTAGGGGACCCCATTTGCATCTCTGGAGTAAAGTAGTAGTCATTAAATGGCAAAGGACAGTTTAAAGATGAACCCTGTGCATAAGTATCTGAGACATTCACCTCCGAATCAAATAGTTGCTGCCCTGAAACAGCCGGAGCACCAGAGGGAAATGACCAGCGGGGCTTTATTAAATCACTGTCATCATCATTTCCATTTAAGAGACTTAAGCAAGACCTTCCATCATTAGCTAAACCCGGATCTTCTGGGTATGAGTTTGAAGCTCCAAGATGTGGAACATAAAAATTTATCGAACTGGAACCAGCCTGTCCAGT
The DNA here is from genome assembly GCA_017140935.1 of Hamamelis virginiana. Classification (NCBI taxonomy): domain Eukaryota; kingdom Viridiplantae; phylum Streptophyta; class Magnoliopsida; order Saxifragales; family Hamamelidaceae; genus Hamamelis; species Hamamelis virginiana. The sequence goes on from JAESVK010001041.1 coordinate 159,398, forward strand.
TTCACAGACAGTAGGAGAAACCAAATTTTCACTTTCTTCTTCTGAATCACTGAGAACAATAATTTTTTCATCCCCTATAAGTGCAGAAGGATCTTTGTGAGCAGCACCACATGTAGGATAAAAGTTCATAGATGCAGAATCCAACTCAATGCCATTGTTAGCAGACAAGTAAAAATGCCCACCACTTTCCTGGTTTACACTAGCATCATCCCCATACTTCTCTAGTAATATAGTTGCAGAGGAGAGGGTGAATGTATCCTCAGGAGTATTACTATAAAAAGACACATGGCAGTTCTTATTGCTGCTGGATTTCAAAACAGTGTGTCTTTCCAAAATGCTTTCCTGTTTGAATGGATTAAAGGTTCCTATATTAAGATTCACTTCATCTGTAGCAAAAGAGAGGGTACCATCAGGGCAGTGCCACTGAGAAAGACCCAGACGCTCATTTTTTTCCTTTGCCCGCCAATAACCATCCGGCTTCACTTCAATCTCAGTGATGTCTTCACCACAATTACGCATCTATTCCATCAGTTTAAAACAGTTAGAAATATCATTGCTTCCACAAGTAATTGGAAAAAAAAAAAGTGTTAATTCTGGAGACCCAGAGTTCAAATTACCATGGTTGTGATGCGGTTGAAATATGGATCAATGATAATGTTCTCCAAGGAATAGTTCTTAAGGCAAATTGGACATTGCCACTGCAATCATAGTGGACAGCTTCTTCATACCGTCAACTGGTTGAAATAAAGCAAAACAATACAATTATAAAGCATGCTTGCCTTTCGAGAACGTTGGTTTAGCTCCACAAACGTTTCAAGATCAAAGCAACGCATATGAGTACAAGGTCTAAATCTGCCAGCAATCTTTATTCTAGATCCACTCATCTGCCATTTACACAAAGAAGAAAGCATTGAAGTGCAAAAGTTATTAGGCTATATGCCTGTGGACAATAAACATTACTGACAAACAACTACAGCACCAGTCACTCATATAGAAGCTGAACCATTCTGGTGTGAGGAAACTTTTACACACACACACACATGCACACATACACACGCACACACGCATGCATGCAAACCAAAAAAAAGGTTACTTTATAACTTGAACTGTAAATCTGAAGGAAAGACTTAGCTAGCATAGATTCACACCATCCTGAATTTTGGGTCTGGTCAGATTCGATCACCGCATGTTATATGACACAGGAAGGAGAGCAATTTAACTTTTGGTAATAACAATTAACATTAATTATCATATAATTTTGTAGCAAATAATTCATTTTCATAAGCAGCCTTAATATCAATTGATGTTCCACAAGGACCTTGATGTCACTATTTCTCCACAATGTTAGCCTCGAGCACAGTGTTCCAATGAGAAAGAGAGAGAGAGAGAGAGAGTAAAGTAGGTGGCTAACCCTAGAATAAGCTAGCCAACCCTACTATAGACTAATAAACATGAAGTTACAAATGTACCCATACTACTTAATTCCCTTATAACTGGCACGTAGTTTAGAGCAAGTTTATATGATCATACAGGTTTTTTGGCGACAATATGCAATATTTTGTACTTTAGGCACAAGGTTGGATCCAATAGAAATCTTGATTTTAGACCCACTCATCTCTAATTTGCAAGTGCCAGTAACAGAAACGCACAACCATTAGTAGCCCATACACATTTTAATATAGATCCAGGTAATCACTTCCCAAAATAAACAAATTCTGCAGCATCACCATTAGTTGAACTGATCATAAAGAGTGCAATGAAGCTTACTAATCAGAACAAAGTTTCCATCAATCCATTCATTCATAATTGCATACAGGCATACATTTTACCCTGTTACTGCTATTCCATTATGTTTCATAGACATTTTCGTCTCCGGCCCAACCAGAATGACATGCCAAAATTAAATTAACTACCTTGCATATAGTAATGTAATTGCCACTTGCCTTGTTTAAACACCTTGAATGATAGCATTTACAACATTTTATCTTTTACTCACAGGGCAACGAAGATCAACAATAACTGAATCTGCAACAACTTCCAAATCACTGTCACCATCTGCATTTCCTATCGCAGCTCCACCACCAGTGCAACGGAAAACACGAGCAAGAGCATCTTCAAATCGCTCACCATATGGTTCCTTGGGAATCAAGTTGAGGACCTGAGAAATGAAATAAATAAGAAAAATTATTCCATACAAAAAAAAAAAAAAGGAATGGTACAGGATTAGTGAACCCGCTTAAAGAAGTGAAACAGAAAATGGTATAACATGATAACAATTTACAGATTGAAGATTTTGAACAGATGCAACAGTATTTTTTTTTTTTTTTTCTTTTAACGGTATATTTGTTTCCTTTTTAGGATGAGTAACAGAGTGGGAGCAGGTACCCAATAAGAATTTTTTTTTTTTGGATAATTAAAAGTAAACCCAATAAGCATATTTACCCATTTGATCCAAAGATTTTTTCCATTAAAATGAATTCAGCAAAAATTCAGATAAAATCATAATAAGCAGAAGTATCCCAGCACTTTTAAACAAGGATGTCTGTTTAATGAGGGGCTATTATAGTCCTTATTTCTTATACTTAGGGATGTCTCCTGTATAATTTCTCTACTAATGTTTATTGTACATGAGAAAATTCGGTCACTCTATTTACCATTTTTTTCCTCTATTTTCCATCTTTCCCTCCTCTCTCTCTTGGTTCTTTCTCCAATAACCACCAAGATCCTAAAAAGAGTGAAGTTTTTGATCTTCAAGTTTCTGCTAATCAGCAGTCATATGGACATAAGGTCCCAATCAGCAAGTTTTTTCCCCCAATAAAGGTAAAACTCTGTTAATAAGAACCAAAACATGAACAATGCAAGTATACGCACAGTAAAGAATATTTCAACAAAAGTAGTTATGTTCCTTCATTTTCACACTCCAAAGAAGATATAGCCGTGTTGCTTTCCAAACATGACATGCACAAGAGTGGAATCTAATCTGATGGTGGGATTGACGAAATGTGACTACAACAAAAAAGTTATTTACAGGTGTAAGAATAACTTATTTTACATGAGGACCATAAGGTGCATATGATCCTAATTCCTAATTAATGATGATGATGCTGATGATAATAATAATAATAATAACAGCAGCAGCAGCAGTAACTACCTGTTCAACTGTTCGCTGCTTTACTATTCTGACCCCCAAACAGAAAATTCGAGCATCATATCCTGTTAAAGAAATTCTATTAACTCCATCACTGATGCAGGCTGTGATCTGAAAAAAAAAAAAAAAAAAAAAAACAAATAGTATTTTATTAAGGTAAAGAAACATTAAGTCCAAATCTAGCCTATCAAAAGATCAGAATATCAAAAGTACAACAATTACGTAAGATGCCAAGACTATGAGTAATAGACAAACAACAAACAGGATGTGCATGAGCTCAGCCAAGCCAAGCCAAGCCAAGCCAAGTATCTTGGTGTGTGTTTGGGCTATGATTCATCGACTAGGGGCAATGTCCAGCTTAGCTTGAGCTCTGTAGATGTTTGGTTATCTTCAAGTTTAGTTTGACAATTAGACAAGTTTTTTAAACTTAGCTTAGCTCCATTGAACCACTTAAAAAAAGGGTTCCGATGAACTGGATTGTTGGAAGTGGTATCTGAAAACCATAGTGGTTTCAATCATTGTGTCAGATGGTCATAGGTAGAGACATTACCTCTCAAAAGAGCAAAGACAGATGAAAGCAAGCAGTTATGATATAAGTGATATATCTGAATCATGTAAAGTGTTGTCAGAATTCAAATCCTAAATAACTTTAAATGTAACTAAAGTTTGCTAAAATACATGATAACCCATCTGCATTACCCATGAGAATCATTTTAATCATAGAATTGCCTCCACACATGAGCCCTTCGAGCCAAGTATAGCAATGATTGAGCTCAGCTCGTGTAAGTAATGATCTTGACCGTTAAACTGGAGCTCAGCTCGACTAGACTGATGAACAAGCCTGACCGAGCTCTTAGCATGCCAAGCTCAAGCAGCTTGGATCGATTGACAGTCCTAACAACCAAAAATCAGCAACTAAAAGGGAAAAAAAAATTATACTCGCATTCTATATAGGAGACAAGAACTCACAATTGGACCATTGTCACGACCATTAGCTCCTAACAATTGCGAACCAGGTCTATTAGTTGCCTGAATGGCAATCCCTGCAGCATTAATATGAATTAGAACAGCGAGGACATATAAGTAAATAAAAACTAGCAGAAAAATATAACTCAGTTCAAACGGTTAAACAAATTTTCGTAGGTAAGGAGATTCAGTGTGCTTTAAGACAACAATCTTCCAAGCCTGTACAATGGGCAAACCCATTGGAATACATATGTTGATGGAACTCTAGATAAATATAGAAGCCAAGAGCTACCACATTCCACAATATTAATTGGTCATACACAAGGTATGCATCACTAAATGAGGACATAGAGGGAAAGAACCATATGCGTACCATTGACTTTCAGATCTGCATATTGTGGCCAATGCATTCTGAATGGAACCCTATCATTGAGAAGAATACACCATACCTGTGAGAATATGCCACAACACATTAAGCATTACTGCATCTAGAACTCTTCACAGCATAAGTACTGACTATGCCTATGACACTAACCAAATCAAAACCAACCTGAACAGCATAATCAGGCTTCTGTAACAAATCTCTGTTCGCTCTAGTCAAATTAAATAGTCTTTCCAAATTCTGCACTGGACTTACCCTACAATATTTTGGATTATAATCATAAAACCAAAGTGAAGCATAAATGTGCTAAACAAAGTACAGGTAGTTGTTAGTATCTAACACTGCAGTAAAAATATCTGTGTCAACTCTTCTCTAGAAGCATTTAAAATCTACACAATGAATGTATATTAAAAAGAAAAAAGAAAACTTGGCCCTTAGGGTATGTCTAATGCTGTAGAAAACAATGAGCTCTCTTCAAGCAGTAAGAATGTTTACTCTATGCCCACTCTTATCTAAAAGTAAACTAACTCAACAAAGCCTTCGTCCCAACTACATCGGGTGGGCTACATGAATAACTTTTTAGCCATTTAGCTCTATCAAAGGTTATATCCTCCATTAAATCCCTAGCACGCATGTCTTTCTCACGACCTCTAATCACATTATTTTGGGCCTTCCTTTTGTCCTTCAAGGGCCTTAAACTTGAATAAACTCCCCCTTGCTCTATCTATAGAAAAATATGAGAGAAGAATTCTTCTCACATTGATGTATTAGGATAGATAGAAGAACAGGAATAAATAGGAGAGGATACCAACACAATTAGGTATAACTCAACTCCTTAATTCTAGGAAGGAAAAACTGAAAGTTGACTAAGCCATAAATCATGGAGATTTGGATACTAATTATCCTACTCTCTTTATTTGGAAACTAACAAAATCAGCTAACTAAGGAAATGCAATATGAGATTTCCTCTGATTACACATCTGTAATTCCACACTCCCCCTCAAGCTGGGCAGTAAATGTCAATCATTTCCAACTTGGAAAGAAGAACTTCAAAGTGGTCTCGATTGAGAGCCTTGGTGAGGATATCTGCAGTTTGGAGACTTGGAGTATAGATCATCTTGATGACTCCCTAATCAATCTTCTCTTTGATGAAGTGACGATCAATTCCAACATGTTTAGTTCTATCATGGCGAACCGAATTCTTTGCAATACTGATAGATGCCTGATTGTCACATAGCATTTTTATTGGGCTTTCAGCAGGAATTGTCAGTTCATCTAAGAGTCTTTTGAGCCACATTCCTTCACATATCCCGTGAGCCATAGCCCTGAATTCGGCCTCGGCACTACTTCTTACTTCTCCATGTAACGAGATTTCCCCACACATAGGAACAGTAGCCTAAGGTAGATCTTCGGTCAGTTAGGGATCTAGCCCAGTTTGCATCTGAGAAGATTTCCATGCTACGGTTTGTCCCCTTCTTAAAGAACAACCCTTTCCCTGGAGTCTATTTGAGATATCTGAGAATCCTGTAAACTGCTTCAAGGTGCTCATTAGTCGGGTTGTTCATAAATTGACTTACCACACTAACAAGAAAATTGATATCTTGTCTTGTGTGGGACAAGTAAATCAGTTTACCTACTAGTCTTTGGTACCTCCCTAAGTCAAGTTTGTTGGAAGGGTCCATAGGTGTATCTGAAGGCTTACAACCGAACATACATGTTTCTTTGAGTAAATCAAGTGTATACTTCCGCTGAGAGACAGAAATCCCTTTGCTGGAACGAGCTACTTCCATGCCAAGAAAATACCTCAATGCACCAAGATCTTTGATTTCAAATTCCTTTGCAAGGGTACTCTTAAACCGTCTTATCTCTTCTTCATGATCACCTGTCAAGATAATATCATCCACATATATAATGAGGATAGTAAGTTTTCCTTCACGAGATTTCTTGATGAATAAGGTGTGATCTGACTGGCCTTGAGTGTATCCATGCCTCTCGACTGCTATAGTAAATCTCTCAAACCAAGCCCTTGGTGACTGTTTAAGGCCATAAAGAGATTTCCTTAGTTTGCAAACACGGTTGGTATTGCTTGAGTCCTCAAAACCTGAAGGAATCTCCATGTAGACTTCATCTTTCAAGTCTCCATTAAGGAATGCATTCTTGACGTCAAGTTGGTGAAGAGGCCAATTCAAATTAGCTGCCAAGGATAGAAGTACCCGCACTGTATTTAACTTAGCAACTGGAGCGAATGTTTCCTGATAATCAATCCCATATATTTGAGTGAACCCCTTGGCTACAAGTCTCGCCTTGTACCGATCAACACTTCCATCTACCTTGTACTTAACATTGAATATCCACTTGCATCCCACAGGTTGTTTGTCTTCAGGAAGTTCTGCGAATTCCCAAGTACCATTCTTCTCAAGGGCCCGAATTTCTTCATCACTTGCTTCCTTCCATTCAGGGTGCTTTAGAGCCTCTTGTATACAGCTTGGAACCTTTATGCTAGACAGATTTGAGGTAAAAACACGGTAGTAGGGAGACAGTCTCTCATATGTCACAAAGGTTGAGATCAGGTGTTGAGTGCACAATCTAGCACCTTTCCTTTGAGCAATAGGAATATCAAGATCATTACTAGGATAAGAATCTGTGTTACCTTGAGTAGCAGTGGCTGGATTTGGAGCGGATGCTTGCTTCTGTTAAGGAAAAGTGAGTTGATCCACCTCCCTTTGAGCGGTGATCTGCTTTCTTGAATAAACAATCCCTTTAAATACCCTTGATATTTCTTGCTGGGTCAAAGCCTGGGGACTATGTGGAGTGGGTTTAGAATGAAAGGATGGTTCAGGTGTTGACTCGATTAGAATAGGCACATTTGGAAGAGTGGTGGAGTTACCCGTAGTGGATGAACTTGAGTCGATGGAAGGCACGGATGGGGTATCCACATCTTGCCAAAACTGATATTCTTCTAGCACTTTGGAATTCTCCCCCTAAATATGAGTTTTGGAGTAGAAAGGCTGATTCTCAAAGAATGTGACATCCATGGTGTTATAGAACTTCCGAGTAGTGGGAGAGTAATATCTGTAACCTTTTTGGTGAGGGGAGTATCCAAGGAATACATTTTATGGCTTTGGAATCTAGTTTGCTTCTTTAATATGGAGGTATGTGGACAAATGCTAAGCAACCGAAGACTTTTAGTGGCAAAGACAAGATGAGTCTGGATTGAGGAAAGACTTGAGTGAGTACCTGGCACGGAGTTTGGAATTTCAAAACTCTTGAAGGCATACGATTTATGAGATAGGTAGCGGTAAAGACAGCTTCCCCCTAAAAATGTTTTGGGACATGACTTGTGAACATGACTGAACGAGCAGCTTCTAACAGGTGTCGATTTTTCCTCCCGGCTACCCCTTTTTGCTCTGGGGTGTTTATGCAAGAACTCTGATAAACTATCTCATGATCAAGCAGGTAATCCCCAAGAATAGAATGAGTATTCATTGGCATTGTCCGTTCTGAAAATCTGGACTTTGGTTAGGAAATGAGTTTGGATCATTGAGTGAAATTTTTTAAAGATTGGTCCTGCCTTAGATTTTTCTTTCATAAGGAATATCCAGGTAACTCTAGAATGATCATCAACAAAAGAGATAAACCATCGGGTTCCTGTAATATTATTGACTCGAGAGGGTCCCCAAATATCACTATGTAGAACTGAGAATGGTTGTGATTCCTTGTATGGTTGAATTGGATAAATATCTTTATTAATAAGTAAAGAAAGGAACAACTTTTCAAGATACATGAAACTTGGGTGACCTAATCGAAAATGCCACAACTTTATTGCACTTTAATTATTGGAAACTAAAACAGAATTGGATTTTCTAACAGATCGACTCTCTGCACAATGAGCACTTTGGGATTGTTTTCCAAGTTGATTATCACTTTTGAGGAGGTAGAGCCCTTTACTTTCCTTAGCATTGCCAATCGTACTCCACCAATCCAAGTCCTGAAATTCACAATGAGTGGGAAAGAATTTAGCAACACAATTCATATCTCTAGTAATTTTGCTAATGGATAAGAGGTTACAGGTCAGATTAGGAACCAACAACACCGAATTTAAAACAAGGGTCTTTGAGATGTTAATTGACCCAATTCCAGCCACAGTGGATGGAGAACCATCTGCTATTCTCACTTTGTATTTTTCAGAACACAAGTTGCACTTTTGGAATAAGGAAGCATCCCCAGCCATGTGATCAGACGCTCAAGAGTTAATAATCCATGAAGTTAGATTCTCGGTTTTGGCTCCAAGAGTAGGAATGTACATTTTTGTGCTACTGAACCTGTTTTGATGATTGGTTTTGTCGGGCTTGACTGAAGTTAACTGAACATCTTCTGCAGCATTTCAATCTGTTCTTTGCTAAAGGGTGCAGTTTCGGCTGTTGGTTGGTCTTTTGTAGTGGTTGCAAAACCTTAGCCTTCTTTGTCCTGAGATGGTCTATTTGGTTTCCAGTCGGCCAGCTTTCCATGAATTTTCCAGCATGTCTCTTTGGTATGTCGAGATTTGCGACAGTTATCACACCAAGGCTTGCCTTTGCGGGTTCAATTGTCACTGATTGGATTCATTCCACAGGTTGCAAGAGCCGAACTTTTTGGAATATTTGCAGCGCTTGGAGTTCTTTGATTTCCTATCATGATCTTCTTCCTGCTTTATTCTCGATGCACTTCTAAAAAAGCTTCTCGGATTGAGGGTAAATGCCTCATCTCGAACACTCTCCCCCTGACTTCATCAAGGTTTTTGTTTAGACCAAGTAAGAATCTTGAGACTCTCCTTCTCGACTATTTTCCTGTATTTGGCCTCGCCTCTAGGGCAATCCCAAACAAGTTCTTCGAAAACATCCAACTATTGCCAAAAAGGGGTAAGAGTGTGTTGATAGTAGGAACTGTGGAGGGTTGCTGACCTGGAGGTTGGCTACGTGAGGTGATGACCTGGAAAAAGAGAGAGAACCAAGAGAGAAGAGAGGACAAGAGCTTCTCTAGGACTTCGAAGGGAACCAAGGCAAATATTGAAGGTGACCTAAGTCGACTTTGCCCCTTTCCCAAGGGGGATGTTATTTCCTCTGAAGAGAGAATAAGTTTTTGAGTGAATGAAGCAGCAGCTCTTCAGGTTAAGGTAGGTAAGCCAAAAGTGAAAGCTTGTTGCTTTCCTCTTGAATGTCTTGCTTTATAGTGGAGTAAAAAGGTGATGTACAACTGGGGAGATCAGGGTTGAACCAATAGGAGGGTTCTGCACCTTGGTGCTGAGGGTTAAGCTAATAAGAGAGCCCTGTACCCTGGCACTGCTTGCATGCATGCATGCCACCCCTGTCCCCCTTGAACTGTCCCATTGGAAGGTGAACCGCTCGAGATCAAAGGTTCAGGACCTGAATCTAAACTGTCCCATTAAAATATGAGATGTTCAAGGTCAAAGGTTCAGGATCTGAATTAAGTAGGACTAATCAAGTAAGACCAGAGTCCTATATGATGTAGGTATGTAGGTGTATACATGCGCACGTTTATCGGGTTAATGGCTGCTATCCGGGGACTATGCTGCATTCACCACGTGTCCGGAGACAACGTCATCCTTGCCCGTTCCTTGAGAAGGCCAAGACGGAGGTTGAACTTCCTTTGGTCCTCGACCCTGAGAGGGATGACCCTCCGCCTTGGCGAGCCTCTTGTCCTACCCTCTAATCCTCATTCTCTCTCTTAACCCCGTGAAGTGAGATAGGTCGACCCCAACCATGGGTCGACCTATCCCTTTTGCTTTCCAAATACCAAGCCCAAGTTTGAGCCCCCGAGGATCTTGCCATCAATCCCGGCAAACTTGATCGTTTGGGTTTGTCCTTTAGAGGGGCCAAGGATGGCATGTGCACCTCTAACTTCCACCCTGGAGGGTAGGCATCCCAACTATGGGGCATCTACTCAGAGGTAGGTATCTTTGTTGAGGTGGGAGATCTCAACAAAGGGAGAGTGATCAAGGTTGATGCATGGCCTATTAGGGTCGACCCTGAGGTCGGTTGTGATGAGCTTGGTCATGCTACTGTTTCCATGAAGAGGTTAACCGTGCATGACAAGGTTGTCGATTATGATGGTGGTCTTATGTGACAAGGTTGAGCATGAGATCTCAGAGGCCGAGTACCATGGGATATTGATGTGATCAATCCCCTTTTGTGTACCATGAGGTCGCATACCATGAGGTTGAGCATCACAAAGTTGAGTCCGATGAGGTCAGGTCTCATGATGTCAGCTATGAATGAAGTCGACCTTGGGGTAGGATCGACCTTGGGTTATGGCGAGGTCTACCTTGTCATGGCGAGGTCGTGGCAGTCATTCGTGGTGTTCACGTGGCATGGGGTCGACCCCTTAGGTCCATGTATGAATAGAGTGTTATAGTATTGTGTGACAGAAAGATCGCCTTGCCGCAAATCATGGAGACTGCTTTTAATATCCAGTAGTTCTGCCGTATTGTCGTTGTCGGAATACATCTCCTTCGCTGCATCCCAGACTTCTTTTGCGGTTCCATAGAACACGAAATTCTGCCCAATTACATTGTCCATGGTATTAATCAACCACAACATTACCATATTATTTTCAGATCTCCAGGTTCAGAATTTTGGGTCTTCCTTCCGTAGGGGTACAGTAGCGCCTGTGAGGTAGTCATATTTTCTTTTCCGTGATATGAACATCATCACCGATTGAGCCCATTGAAGGTAATTCTGTCCGTTCAGTTTGTAACCAGTTATTGGAAACGTGAGACTTTCATATCTGCCATGGCCGTTGTGCGAAGTCTATTCAGGACCGGAAGAGGCGTCGGAGGTGCTGCTTTTACCGGTGGCCATTCCGTATTTGACCATCATCAGAATTCTTGGGGGTTCAAAACCTGCTCTAATATCATATAGAAAAATAGGAGAGAATAATTCTCCTCCTCACATTAATGTATTAGGATAGATAGAAGAACAGGAATAAATAGGAGAGGATACCAACACAATTAGGTAATTTAACTCCTTGATTCTAGGAAGGAAAAACAGAAAGTTGACTAAGCCATAAATCATGGAGATTTGGATACTAATTATCCTCCTCTCTTTATTTGGAAACTAACAAAACAAGCTAACTAAGGAAATGCAATCCGAGATTTCCTCTGATTGCACATCCGTAATTCCACACTATCAATGCGTTCCTAGGTCTTCATTGCAAATTCCCAAGCCACCTTAAGGGACCGTTTGGTGTGGGGAATGGATAGACATGAATTGGAATCCATTCCCATTCCAATTCATTACCACATTTGGCTTGTAATTTTAATAGGAATCCATCTCCAAGAATGAATGTTTTGTGGAAATAAAATATCCCATAACCTTGGGTATCTCATTTCTAAGTTGGAGGTAGGTTTTATGATTCCCATTCTAAGGGAATGAACTATAGAAAGAAAAAAATTGGGCCAAATAACCCTCACCCCACAATTTTCCCAAACACCACCGGTCCGCCTCCGCCACTGCTGCTGCCAACCACTCATTATCACTACCGCCGCCGCTGCCGCCACCACCAGCACCACCGCCATCACCTTCAACATTACCGACCATTCATCACCAACCCCCCACCATCAGCACCAACCCACCATTATCCCCACCAGCACAGCACCACCCACCATCACTCAACCACTCACCACCATCAGGCCCCACCACTGCCACCCATGGTTTTAAATATCGGGTAACGGGTCCGTAACAGGTAACAGTAAAGGGTAATGGGTATCGGGTGTATCGGGTGATACGTAACGGGTAATGGGCGCCGTGGCAGTAAATTTTTTTTTTTTTTTCACACCAACCCCCAAAAGCAGTTATATGCATGTATAAACCTTCTAGGACTGTAAAGAGTTTTTATTTTTTAATTTCTATGATTTATATAATAAATTAGGAAAATTCCATTTGTCCTCCCTAGTGCGTCTGACTAATTTGGAACAACTATTTCGAGAAACCAACCGTTGGATTTGATGTTCCACTTATACTTATCATGAATGCAAAAAATCACATTGATCCAACGGTCGGTTTTTACAATTTAAAAAAAAAAATAGTAAACAATAATGAAAAAATTGTGAAAACTGTTAGTTTATTTTTTATTTTTTATTTTAAAAAAACGACCGTTGGATCTATGTGATTTTTTGTATTCATGATACATATAAGTGGATCATCAAATCCAACGGTCAGTTTTTCAAAATAACTGTTCCAAGTTCATCAGATACACGAGGGAGGACGAAGAGGGATGACGAAAAGGAAAGAGAAATAGAATTGTTAAATAAATTCTTATTTATAAAAAATTAAATAAAATTAATAAACATTTTTAAAAATTGTTAAAAATTAATAAACATTTTTAAAAAGTTATTTCTTTATATTTTATTTAAAAGTTATAAAAAAAATATGCTTTTGTTAAAACAATTAAACAAATAAATATTAATATTAATATTTTATAAAATAACCGTTTGACTTGTTGACCATTAAAATTAAAAACAAACAGCCTTTACCCTTCACACTTCACACGAATATATATATATACACAGTGTATATCACACAAAGTAGGTGCGCATCGCCGACTCGGCAGTCTGCACTCGACAATACCAGCTTATCGGACGGCGATAGGAAGCCCGGCATGGCTAGATCTGGTCAACGGGAGTCTCGCCAGCGGTGATATTCTGGCGGGACAGCAGCGGCAACGCAGGTCACACAGGTTTTCGCACCTTCTCTCTTCTTCTCTCTTCTTCCCTCTTCTTCTCATATGATTTCTTCTTCAAATCTTCTCCAAACCAACTAAAAATGGTACACTTTAGCTTTTTTTTTTTTTTTTTTTTAAAAGGCAGATTATTTTGCCCTGGATTCTTGATTGTCTGAGAAATTTGATTTGGGGATGAATCAGTTGTGTATCGAAAAGGCGTAAAGGGCCAATACTACCCGATACGTATCGTATCGGGGCCAATACGATGGGAATTACGTTACACATACCGTAAAGGGGAGTATCACGTATAGGTACACTGGGATTCCGATATGTATCGGGCGATTTTTAAAACCCTGCTAGTGCCACCCCTTCTGCCCTACCACCCACTGCCACTACCACCATCAACACCATGACCACCATAACCTACCACCCACCCATCATCAACCACAACTAATCACCACCACCACCACCATCAGTCACCACTTACCATCTTCATCACCCACCACCTATACATCATTGACACTCATAATCACCTCTATCATGACCACCACCCCAAAACCATCTCTAATTCAATCACCACCACTCTTAGTTGATTTTTCTTCTCTCTTTTTTGGGGGGTAAATTTCAGAAAACACCTCTCAAGTTTAGGTCAGATTTCACTTTAGTACCATTTACTTTAAAATGCTTCAAAACAGACCCTAAATTTAGAAGTTGTAGAAATTTGTCGAAAATGATGACCAGCAACACGATGACCAACAATCCCTAAAGTTTGTTTTCCTTTAAAATTTTTAAGGTGTTGTACACCACCCTACTAGTGCAAAAGTAGGATGCAGGAGCTTTCCACAGCAACTTTAATCACTTGATTTGGCTTTAAAACAAATTAGTTACAAACCTTCATAGTTTGGGAAAAAAAAATCATATTTTTCTCCTGACGGAGGGTTTGACAGTGTAACATGTTAATAGTTTACGGACTGTTTTGAACCATTTTAAAGTAAAAGATTCTAAAGTGAAATTTGACCTTAACTTCAAGAGCGCTTTCTGTAATTAAACCCTTTTTTGATAATATAGCTCTAAGCTCATAAATTGGGCAAATTCATAAATTGGAGACAAGTCATTATATGCCAGATTAATCATTGTCAAAAATCATTTTTGAAAAACAGTATTAATTTTGATTTCATTACTTCATCAAACTAGGTTGAACCTATAAAAGATTATAATACACTCTATCCCACATTGCCTAAACAAAAAGGCTTGCTATAGCTTCATATACCAACGTGGGCTCTCCACCTAACAGCTTAGGCTTTTAGGTTGGAAACTTAACATGGTATCGGAGGATTGGTTCTCCACATAACAACACCCAAACAAGCCTGCACGTTGCCTTGTCACATGAAGGGGTGTGTAGAAGAATAGAATCCACTCTATCCCACATCACCTAAATAAAAAAGCTTGCTATAGCTCATATACATGTGTGGGACCTCTACCTAAAAGCTTAGGCTATTAGGTTGGAAACTTAACACGACGCTAGAATGGGAATGGAATCTGGTACATAATATTCCTACCGTGTCCAAATGCTAGTATGGGAATGATGCTAGTAAGCTACAGATCTCATTTTGGAAATCTCATTCCCAATAATAGGACGCCATTCCCATCAGACCATTCTAGCAAACCAAATGCGCCTTAAACGATTTTCCCTTATCCTATCCTCAATTAGAACCACTCCTAAACCATTTGGTCTTAGCAACCATCCACTGTTACCTTGCTCATTTTCTGGAAGAAGCCTTTCTAGAAAACCATCTTCCCCAAACATGAATCACTTTCATGTTATTTTTTCTTCATTTCTATTGGTTTTTACAGGAATTTTTAACATGAATTTTGAAATTTGAGAATTTGTTGATTCGCTCTTAGAAGGCTTTTAAAAAGAAAAGCTTTGGCTATAGGATGAGTTCTTTAGCCTATTATACAAATCAACATTGGCACGCCAAACATTGAATCATCTTCAAACTCAGAAAACTCAAAACAATTCTCACAAGGCCAACTCGTCACCAAATTCAACAAACCTCAGTGATGATCACAAATTGGCAATGTCATCTTTCACATGTAAAACTTTAAAAATGAATGAAAACCCTCTAAAATCAAAACCCTAGAAAACAAAACGCTAACAAAAGCTTCAAATCCTAGTCAAAGTCTCATATATGTTCAACGTAAGGGAAGCACACTTTAGACACAAGGCAAGTATCTATTAAACGGTCTTGGGTAGAACTCAATCCCAAAAGCTAGCTTAAGAGGTGAGGGTGCCCTCATGCACATACAAAGCACATTAATTTCATACCTAGGCGATGTAAGACTTTGCTTCACACCCTCCCTCACGCGTAGCGTGCTCACTCAGCAGCACCCGCCACGTGCAGGCCAGGGACACGCACCCTACCCATCCCTCGGTATGCCGGCTCTGATACCATGATACACGGTCTTGGGTAGAACTCAATCCTAAAAGCTAGCTTAAGAGGTGAGAGTGCCTTCACGCTTATATACAGCACATTACTTTCATACTTAGGCGATGTGGGACTTCGCTTTGGTCTTGGGTAGAACTCAACCCCAAAAGCTAGCTCAAGAGGTGAGGGTGCCCTCACGCTTATATACAGCACATTATTTTCATATATAGGCGATGTGGGACTTCACTTCACACCCTCACGCGCAACGTGCTCACTCGGCAGCACCTTCCGCGTGCAGGCCAGGGACACGCACCCTACCCATCCCTCGGTATGTCGGCTCTAATACCATGATACACGGTTTTGGGTAGAACTCAACCCCAAAAGCTAGCTTAAGAGGTGAGGGTGCCCTCACGATTATATATAGCACATTACTTTCATACCTAGGCGATGTGGGACTTTGCTTTATAGTTTCAAAACACAAGGTGATTGAATCTAATGAGAACACCAAGCATTGAGGAAAAATTCTTGAGTAACTTAAGCATGAAGGCATACATGTCAACAGCCTTTAAAAACTATGACACACAGTGTGTCTGTACAAGCATGCTATTATAAGGAGAACTTTACAAAACTGTGTAAGGTGACCTGTTTTTAGCTAATTTGAGGGGTATTTTGAGAAACTGACGGTTGGATTAGATACTCTTCTTATCCATGTCATGCATGCCAAAATTCACATTGATCTAACAATCGGGTTTTTACAAAAATGTTACTACTAAAAAAAACTATCATAGTATTTCACGATCAGTATTTTTGAAACAAAGCATTGCATCAATGTGATTTTTATAATATCCATAAAATTAGTATCTAATCCAACAGTTAGTTTTGCAAAATATCAATCACATTGGCTAAAAATAGATCATCCTACCTAATATTAATAGAATGCCTATATATATATATATATATATATATATATATATA
>JAESVK010001041.1:208872-230525 GCA_017140935.1 Hamamelis virginiana
GGTTTAATAAATGTCATCTTTAATAAACCTATGAGCAGGAACACTTTTAGAATAAATGTGTATGAGAAATATGAGTCTTCATATCTCAACAAACTTGAGATACATATTTCTCTTATCATTTATTCATGGACATTATCGTATATATAATTGAATATAAATACGATAAGCAGTACCTTCTTATCCTAATATGAAATAGATATGCACTTTAGGATTGGTTTTAGGGCATACCTCTAACACAATGACCACAAGGTAGTGTTGAAATTCCTCCAAGAGAACATTTTCTCTAGGTTTGGGTTTCCAAGGGCCATCATCAGTGACGGAGGGTCACATTTTAATAATCGATCCTTTGCAACTCTCGTAGCTAAATATTCTATCACTCACAAAGTTGCAACCCCTTATCATCCTCAGACTAGCGGGCAAGTGGAGGTTTCGAATAGGGAAATTAAGCATATCCTAGAAAAAACTGTCAGACCTGATCGTAAGGATTGGTCATTGCGCCTAACTGACGCATTGTGGGCCTATAGGACTGCATTTAAAACCCCTATTGGTATGTCTCCATACCGTTTAGTCTATGGCAAACCGTGTCATCTCCTTGTCGAGTTAGAACATAAAGCACTTTGGGCCACTAGGAAATTTAAATTTGAAATGAAGGAAGCGGGTTCTCACCGCAAGTTTCAATTAAATGAGCTCGAAGAGATTAGGAATGAGGCTTATGAGAGTTCTAAAATCTCTAAAGCCAAAATGAAAGAGTTTCATGACAGACACATCAATAGAAAATCATTTTAACCAAATCAGAAGGTGTGGCTGTTTAACTCCAAATTGAGGCTATTTCTTGGTAAGCTTAGATCTCGCTGGGATGGACCCTTTGTAGTGACTAGAGTTACTCCTCACGGTGCTGTTGAAATTCAAAATCCTCGAACTGGTTTGTCCTTCTCTGTGAATGGACAAAGGCTTAAGCCGTTTATTGAGGGTATAACTGATAGTGAGGGTATTAGGGATGGTTTGGTAATTGAGTCTGTCAGTTTGGAAGACCCAACCTATCAATTTGATTAGAATGGAATTTCAAGTCTGGCTGTAGACGTTAACCTTAGTCCCCCCCACCCTTTTCCCTTGTTCTTTCACACTCGTCTAGTCGTGACATCCTTTCAACATTGAGGACAATGTCTGCTTCTAGTTGGGGAGGGTTTGTATATTCTCTTTTCTATGATTAATTTATTTATTTATTCATTTAATTTGTTATATACATAATAAATTATTATTATCTATCATTCTTGTGTATTTATTTATCATTCTTGTGTATATATTATACCATTGGTTTGTATAGTGATTATTTGTATAGATTTTGATAAATAAATACGTGGTGTAAACTGTGAGTTTATTCTTTCATATATTTCATATCTATTTGTCTATTTTCGATACATTAATTGTACTTTACTGTGATTAGCTTGTATTCAGTCTTACACATGCACGAACTTGGTTTAATCTTCATACTTAGCAATTTGAATATCTGATAAAACCTGTTATAAAGTGAGACTTGCGACAATTAAAGCAAATTTTGAACCATTCGATCAATTTTGGGACTCAAATATTCATCATATCAATTCAATCATTGGTTATTGCTTAATTGTTATATCTTGCGTAGATGCTTAATTTATGCGTATTTTAGAATGCGAATAAACTGGAGAATCAGTCAAGAATAATCGTGCAATTTTTTTTGAAAAATGATTAAAGGCCATTTTTCTTCGAGTCTTTGTGCCATATTTATTTCGCTAGAGTTTAAGACCCCCGTAGTACCCTATTTTGTGCCTAAAAGTTGCCAATTTTTTCGATAACTTAGCAGCCATGGGTAACGAGGTGTCTCATGTACAGTTAAGGTATAAAATGTCTGTTATGGTGTATTAAAATAAATTTTTTTTAAGCCAAATAGAAAAAGTCAAACTTGACTTTCGCTATCGATAGACACTTAGCGTTATCGATAGACATGTTGAAATTCAAAAAATAAAAAACCTTCATTCGCGGCAGTAGCAAGTAGCTATCGATAGCGACCTTGCGCTATCAATAGAGATGACGAACTTCCACTCGAAAAGGCTTTTCCCCGCGCGAATCCGTTCATTTCCACCACCTTTTTTCGCCTGAAACCTCCATAGCCACCGCACCTCTCCACCTTCCACCTCAGTTTCCGGCCATCTCAGGCGTCCATTTCGCTGAAAATTGATTCCATTGCGATCCTCGCGACATTCTGAGCATTTCTGTCCGATCAGAACGGGCGTTTGCTTCACTTCATTTTTTCGCTTTACACCACTTCGGGCGCTTCCATTTCAGCGAACTTAGTTCTTCTCTTCAGTTTTCACCCATATTTTGGTAAGATTTCATTTCAACCCTTTGTACGAACTTTGTTTTACATTTGGAATAAAATTTTTATCATTAATACATTAGGTTAGAAAGTTCTTATGTTGGATTATATTCGTCTTGGGTAGTTATCTGTTAGGGTGTGATAATTTAGAGTAGTTGAACCTTGTGTTTTGTTGGGTTGTTTAGCGTGGGATATGCATCAGAATTTTATTCTGCATTCTGAATTTGTGGTAAAGCCTGGATGTTAGGCTATGCATGGGCATGCATGCTTCTGTACGTATGTTTGGAGGTGTTAATGATTGATGCCTGGATGATAGGCCAGTTCTGATTTTTGAGAAGGGCGTGGCGTTTCAGGAGCCAGTTCAGAGACCGAGGAGGTCTACAGATACAGGCCGGGGCAAGGCCCAGCGCACACAGCCAGATACCTCGGACAGTTCTGAGTCCGAGATGCCAGCAGTCCCCATGCGTAGGCCCTCATCTAGAGGGCAATCATCTACTCAGCCGCCAGTGAGTGCACCTCCGTCTAGTTCCCAGTACGAGGAGGAGGAGTTTTATGAGCATCCTGATATAGGCGAGACTGGCGAGCCTCGCATGCCTCGCGAGTTTGAGAGTTATGCAGAGACTGAGGCTGGGTCGAAGAGATTACAGACCCGTCGAGCTGCGAGACCGTGGCCAGTGATCCTGTCGGCGAAGAACTTCAACGTCGAGAGATACGTCGACCCGAAAGCCTTCAGATATGAAGGCTTGCTTGTGGAGACCCTTCAGGACAGACACCTCAGCACCTGGCTGAGGAAGGGCGGCGGATATATGGCCAGTGTGGTGCGTCATTTTTATACATCAGCACACATGGCAGAGGATCAGCCTCAGACACTCCGGGCCGAGGTTGGAGGCCGCATTGTTCAGTTTACTCCAGACGACATCGCTACCTACTTGGGGTGCGAGCGTCCATTGTCGACAGCTGTGGAGGGCAGTTATTTGGAGCTGACGGAGAGTCAGTGCGCAGATATGGTGTGCGTGGACCGAGAGTTATTCGATGGTCTACACTTCACGACCGGGAACATGCACCCATCTTACGCAGCTATGAATAAGCTGCTCTACTGTAATCTGCGAGCGAGGGGTACTGATTCACAGATCCCCGTAGAGTCTGTGAGGCTGCTGCTTGAGTTCTTGAGTGACCACGAGATGGATATCGCCCTGTTGATATTCAGCGAGATCCGTACTTTTGTTGCCACTCAGCCGCGCAACAACATGCCGTACCCCCAGATGATTACAGCTTTTGCCCTGGGTGCGGGTGTTGTATCTGATGAGCCATTACGATGGGGTGAGGGGCCTATTACCCCCACTACGATAGCGAGGAGTATGGCAGCTCGGCCGAAGAGGCCACGTACTGAGGCCGTCGGTCCATCAGAGCCTACTCCTGCTCCTACTCCAGCTCCAGCTCCAGCTCCAGCTCCGACTCCTGCTGCTCCTACTATGCCCGATACGTCATCTGCCAGCTCTCAGGATTTGTTCCATCAGGTCCTAGAGGGACTGAGATCTATGATGCATACTCAGCAGATACAGTCAGCACAGCTCGACAGGCAGTCCGCGCAGCTCGACAGACAGTCTGCTCAGATGGAGAGACAATCTGCACAGCTCCGGGTTATGTGGCGACGTATGGACGGCGAGCCGATTTCTGAGGTCGACTGCGCGTTATTCTATGAGCCGCAGCCTGCTGCTGGATTTGACATCCCACCTGGGGATGAGGAGATGAGGGATGATGCTCAGTCTTGAGCGTGGGTGGTTGTTCTTTTTGGAGGATTAGTTATTTCTTTTTGTTAAATTTTTTTTTTTAGTTGTTTGTCAGGGTTAGTATAGGTATTTAGGATGGTTAGGGTAGTAACCTTAAACATATTACAAACCATCATAATTTTGCAGTCCAAACTTTCTTCTGTTACAACCCAATACATTACAAGCCTATAAAGACCTTTTTGATTTAAAAATTTTGTGCACTATTCTCTTGTGATTACTTGTTTATTTAAGTTTTATTTATGTATGAACTGCATCTTTGCATATATATAACTTCGTTATTTCATCTTTCATTGGTCATTTTTTAGAGCTTAATGTATAAGTTTTATACTTGTATATTTCCATTTGGGAACTCTGGGTTACTAACCTTTTCAGAGTGAACATCTTTTGCGAGTGACCATCAGTGAGGATTTGAAGTTGAATCTTATTAAGGGTTAATTCTCGTACTCTTATTGCAGTATTTTGATTTTATCAAGTTCATCCTCACTACACATTAAACACTTGCTAATTTCCTGTTAAAGATAGCATTTCTTGTATTGTAAATGTTCAATTATGAATATTGATATATCTGTGGATGAAACTCTTACTGTGTACATAGTATAGTTTTAAATTCTTTCTCAAATAATTCTTGTATTTATTCATGTTTGTGGGTATCATTTCTGCAAACCCTCACGAGACTTCACTCGTCCGCTAGGGTAACCTAGGAGTTTAAAAGGCTTGTTGCATATGCTAAATGCAATCGCGTTTCCCTGCGAAAGTGGCTTTTTCAAATTCTAGTTTTAAATCTGCATCATGTTTAGTATAGCTATTTGCTAAGAGACTAGCAAAACCTAAGTTGGGGAGTGTGATTGTATCACAATCATGCTTGCAAAATATGGTTTACTATATTTCTTATATAAATAGTTGCGTAAAAATATCTCGTTTTGTATAAAAATCTGTGCAAATTGGTTAAATTCCCTTTTTCGAGAAATCTGTGCAGATTAAATATATTCGAAGTCATCTACCATAAAGCCTTGATTATCGTCATATATGAAGCATGTCTCGAAGGATCAGCGATGGCCAAATAAAGTGCAAAAGACTGCAAAGGAATTAGTGCACATTCAATTCATTAAGCCAAGTTGACTATCGATAGCCAAAGTATCGCTATCGATAGTACCTCTATCGATAGCGAAACCTCGCTATCGATAGACATGAGGCGGCTGCGGGCTGCATTGATATTTTGAGATATTTTCGAGGGCATTATCGTCTTTTACATTTTCCTTCTATATATACACGTGTAAAGGCGACTTAAAGAGGGTTCAAGACTTTTGCTCTGAATCATTACTCTGTTATTTTTAATATACTTCACGTTACAGTTTAATTCTGCATTTTATTCGGTCATTTACTTTTTCAGCAATTTCTATTTTCTGCAATTTTTCTTTTAATGCCTGGCTCAATTCTCACTTGAGGATTGTTCTTTACTTATACAGTCTTTACTTTCAGTACTTTAATTTCTGCAATTTTCCCTTTTTATGCATGGCTCAATTCTCACTTGAGAATTGTTCTTTACTTTTACTGTCATTTTCTTTATTTACTTAAGTCCTTTTTCTTTATTTATTTCTGCCATTTTCTTTATTTATTTCTGCCATTTTCTTTATTTATTTCAGCCCTTTTCTTTATTTATTTCAGTCATTTTTTCCTTATTTCTTCAGTCTTTTACTTACTGTTTTATTTTACTTTTTCCATCCCGTGAACCCTTAGAGCTTGTCATGGATAAAGGATATTCTCCTCCATTGATGTGTAGCTAATACTCCAAGCTTGGGTGAGGATGAAGTTGGATTCTTTATACAATTCTATTTTATAAACATCCCTTTATTTGTATTATGTGATTGCATAGTTGTGAAGGTTTTACCGCACACTATCGCTAAATATAATATCATATAATTGTACATCTGTGATTGAATTATATAATTATGCAATGGTACTTATTGGTATGAATACAAACCAGCATGCTTTATCCCCATTTAAGGTGGTGTTCCCGGTGTAAATGCTGCGGTCTCGAGACCTCTGGTGTAAGGTCTTAATGCGCTGGCGTGCCAGGGCTCGGAAAGCCCAAAGACCGTGTAAACACGACCTCTAGCACCTTCTAGGCCGAGAATCCAAGAAAGATCTTAGATGCCTAGTTGGTCACTTTAAAATTAGAATGGGAATCAGGCGATTGACGAAAATCAGAGGTTAATCCTCTTGGGTTCTAGTGTTAACGAATCTAAAAGACTGAGAAATAATGACTTAATGGAAGAAAACTGATTAGAAATAAAAATATCCATTGACTGAAATTAAACTAGATGGAATTGAAATGACAAAAGACATATTTACATTACATGGATGAACTAGATGATAAATAAACTCCATTGCTAATTGAAATAAAGATTAGACTATGAAATTAGAAATTAAAATCTGCAAATACCAACTAACCGAAGACAAATGATGAACTGCTACTGAAATTACGAAAACTGCTACTGGAATGATTGCTAATCTGCTGCGCCTAAGAATTGAAAACTTGCCTTGAAGAAGACGAAAACTGCTACTGAATTACTGCTACTGGAATTAATAATCTTAGACTAATGATCAAAACGAAGAGAAGCTTGCCATGGGCTTTTTGGATTGACGTTGTGTGTCTTGTTTACTGCTACTGCATCATATTTATAGCAGTTGGGCTGTTAACTACCATGGCCCATCTCTCCACTTCCTTATTTGATGGCCCATTATCCCATTTCCGAAAAACTGCTCAGCACTACAGAAACTGCCTAACTGTTTTGTGCTCCACATCATGCTGCCACGTGGCTAAATCTTCCCATATCCTAGAAGCTTGCATGGCATTATTCTTTCCAATTTCGGTATGCCTATGTGGCACTTCTATGATGCCTACATGGCATTTTTTATAGTAAACACTTTGCCCCCCTATTTGGAACTTGATTAAAAAAATCAAATTTCAAATATGTTTAGATAAGCTTTAAAGCCTTCCTTAATTATCTCACGAAATCCCATAATATATGCCGTCTGTTATTATCACTTCTTATGGGAAATCAAATCTTCATGAGTACCGGGGTTTACCTTGATTTGACTTAAACCAGCTGCTGTCCTCTCAACTTTCCATTTTCCTTTTCTCTCTTCGTCTTCTTCCTGTTCACCGTACCTTCCAACCATGTCTACCCATACCTCCAATCCGCCATCACCAGATTCTGAGAAGTTCTCCGATGACCTTAGAGAACAACTTGACCCGGTGATCAACAGTCAGGTAATCTCTTCCAACATTATTGGTCCTTTCTTTAAGTGCCCTTCTATCCCTGAGCTTTTGCATTCTTATTATCCTCTGTTTGTAAATGAAAGTTTGCTCTTAGAATCTAAGGGTCTAAACTGGTCTGAATGGGGAAAAACCCAAAGAACCTGGCCAAAACCTAGTTCTGATTGGAAAACCTGGGTCGATAAACTTGAACCCCAGTTTGGACCTCTTTGGAAGGACCTAGGTATTTATCACCATATCATGCTGAGTACAAACACTATTCCCATGGATAAAAACCTTTTGGCAGCTGCATCTTGTTTTTGGAGTCGTTCCCTTAACGCCTTTCTTTTTCCGTGTGGCCCCATGTCTCCCACTATACTGGATGTATGTGCGTTGACGGGCCTTCCACCAATTGGAGATCTCCCTTCTGCCATTTATGACCCTGAGTCAAACCTGGATTTTTCTTTCTCTAATGCTACTTCTTCTTGGACTGTGTATCAAAAATCTGAGTACCAACCCAACACTTTTTCTCCCAATATATCTCAACAAGAACACTGTGCTTTTCTGTTAATGTGGTTGTGTCGATTTGTCCTATGCGTTTCTGCTGGACAAATGACGCAAGAGTATCATCGGATTGCTATAGCCTTAGCTTCAGGCCGAAAGATGGCCTTAGCTCCTTTTGTCTTGTCTCATCTGTATAGAGGTCTTGCGGAACTTTGTAAAAGGTCTTTATGCATAACCGGAGGTCCTCTTTGGTTATTGCAATTGTGGTTCTTTGAATATTTCCCGGACCTTTTTCAATGTACAGTCATCTCAGAGGCCTACCCAACTTATGGTTTTAAGTGGGTAAGGCCTTATTTTGAGCCAAAATCCTTTTCTGAGTATATCACCTTTTTCTGGAAGGTTTCCTTTGACCGTTCTAATTCTTTATTCTTTCCTTTTGGCGGTCGCCAATATGGTCCTCCATGGTTCACCCTTCAGCCCCCTTTTGTAGGTCTTCATCTTATTGAACAGAAACTGATATGGGCTTCCTACCTTGTTGGTAGAGAGCTCCATTATGGTGGCAATTTTGACCCTCGAAATAAGAAAATAGGAATTGAGTATTACTCCCCTAATCTTTTCAGTAGACAATTTGGGTTTACCCAAGGTCTTCCTGCTCCACCATTTTTATACTCTGTGAACTGCCCTCCTCACTCTCGGAGAATTTATGATCAAGGTGATAAATTGAGAGAGATGAATTCCACTTTCTTGGACAATTTAAAAGATTTTCTTCTTCCCCATCTCCCAAACAAACCCTCAACCACTTTGTCTTTTAAACTTTGGTGGCTCGATTGCTTCAAAAGAGTGTCTAACCATGGTCTTCACATTTTACTTGACCGGTTGTCTAAGGCCTTAGAACCAATCTCTGGCAGTGACAAGCCCACCAAGCCTCCCAAAGTTAAAAGAACAGGAAAAACAGGTAATCACCTCCACTTGTTTTTTAATTTCCCAAAAAGGAATACCTCTTCTTATACTCTTCTTGTTTCAGGTGTAGCTGCCTCTATTGGTTTGCCTTCTGCTACCATTCCCAGTACTGAACCTCCAAAAGAACTTCCAAAGAGGAAAAAGTCAACCCCTAAACCTGGGCATGGTCCTCGTAGGTCATCCAATAGATTAAAGTCTTCATCAAGATCTTCTCCTAGCTCAGGTAGCACTGTCCCTGTTGATATTTCTGATGATGAAGGTTCTAGAGGAGGCGGTATTGAAGTGAAAGTTGAAAGTCCTCCTACCAAAAGATCTAAAACCTCTGGTAGTCCTTTTCCTTCTCCCACTGTTAGCCCTTTACCAATGGAAAAAGATTCCACTGCCACATCCACCATGTTTAATCCCCCAAGTATCCAATCTTCTGATATCCCAGATGATCTCGAGGCTTGGACAGCCTCTCTTGACTCAATTTCAATGCAGACTGATAATCCCTTTGTCCCTTCTTCTGTTGAGGTACCCCTTGAGATGCCTCATGAGGCTAAAATTCTGACTGTGAAGGCTCAGTTCCTTGAGATCTATCGAGCTCCTCTTTCTAGTATCTCTTTTGAAATGGCTCGGGATCTTCAAGAACACTTTGTTTTTCTGAAAGGAATCCCCAGTTTGGCCCCCACTATAAGCTCCTTGGAAAGTCACATTACCCAACTCCCAGATCTTGTGAGAGAGTTTCAAGACAGCTATGCAGAGAGACGTACTTGTGAGGCGTTACTCAAACGCAGGCAAGACCTTAAGGTCTCCATCGATAATCTGGTACCCTCTATCATTAAGTCTCGGACTGTTCGTGACTCTGAACAAGGAAAGCTGTCTAATCTTATTGCTGAGACTGATGATCTTCGCAAACAGATTGCTGACCTTCAAGCTGCTCTGGCTGTTAAGGAAGGTGAAGTTTCTGCTCAAAAGATTGTCGTTCAGAACACTCAACAAATGGTGGCTGATGGCTGGAAGAACGTGGAGAAAATGGGTCTTGAGTATAAAGCTTCTGCATCCAACGTGCCTACTTGGGAATCAAAGGCCAGAGATGCAAAGTACAAAGAGTCTGAGGTGATGACCACATGGAGCAGGATTCCAAGTGTTAACTTCTAAGTCAGGCCGTTTTAAAACAATTATTTTGGGTTTCTTGGATAATTTCATTTCTCCTTTCCTTTCTTTTCTTTATGCACTTCGCACAATTATCTAGCTTTGTTTATTTTGGAAAGGTCTTAAACGGCCTTAAATTGCTATATACTAAGGTTTTTTATTCTGAACGGTCTCCCATAAGGTAGGATAATACCTTTTAAGAAACCGTCCATTGATGGACTTTATAACATTTCCTGTAGACAATTCTTGGATAGAATATACTCCCCCAGGTATTACTTTTAATATTTTAAATGGTCCTTCCCAATTTGGGGACCACTTCCCGAACCTAGGATCCTTAGTCCCCAAAGGTAGGACAACTTTCCATACTATATCATCAACTGAGAAGGCCTTATATTTTACCTTTTTATTATAGGCCTTTGCTATTTTCTTTTTCTGGACCTCTATAGAATTTAAGGCCCTAAGTCTTTCTTCTGTCAAATTTTCCAACTCTAACAACATAGCCTCATTATACTCTGCTGGTAGTAAATCATTTTGAAAGGCTATTCTCATTGAAGGTATTGTGACCTCCATTGGCAAAACGGCATCATGGCCAAAGGTCAATGCATAAGGAGTAGTTTTTATGCTTTCCTTATATGAAGTCCTATAAGCCCATAAGACTTCTGATAATTGTGTATGCCATTGCCTTGGATTATCATCTAACATCTTACTCAAAATCTGTTTAATAGTTTTATTTACGGCCTCAACTTGTCCATTGGCCTGTGCGTAATATGGAGTAGAGTTAGTAAGTTTAATTCCATATTCTCTAGCAAAGGCCTTTATCTGATCTCCCATAAAGGCCTTAGCTTGATCAGTATTAATGGTCTCAGGCAGTCCAAACCTATGAATAATATGCTCTTTGATAAATCCTATCACAGCATTTTGGTCTACTATTTTCATTGGTTTCGCCTCAGTCCATTTAGAAAAATAATCCGTGGCCACTATAATAAAGCAGTGCAAATTTGAGGAAGGAGGATATATTTTACCAATAACATCGATGGCCCAACCTCTAAAAGGCCATGGTTTTATAATATAATTTAAATCAGTGGAAGGTATATGTTGGATTTGGCCATGTTTTTGACAAGACTCACAACCTTTAGCAAATTTAATACAATCTCCTAAAACTGTAGGCCAGTAATATCCATACCTCCAAACAAGCCACCTCATTTTGATGCCAGCCTGGTGAGCTCCACAAACACCTTCATGAATCTCCCCCATCAACAGTAAGGCCTCAGAATTGTTAACACATTTCAACAAAAGGCCTTCTTCTGTTTTTCTGAAAAGTTCTCTTGCATATATCACAAAATGAATAGCAAGCATTTTAATCTTTTTATCACAAGGCATACCTGGGTTAGTTAGCCTCCTTATTATTGGTTCTCTCCAATCTTGTTGGCTTTCTTCAATATCATGTATTTCAAAATTTACTTCCCTGGTTTTGATAGAAGGTAATGCTTTCTTTTCTACCACCACATTCCTTTTCGTTTGTCCTCCAGTGAGTTTAAGACCTGAGGCTAGCTGTGCTAACTCATTTGCATCTTCATTTTCTTCTCTTGGTTTATGTAGCAAAACCACATCATCAAATGAATCAAGTAATTGGGAAGCAATAGAAAAGTATGGTAACAAAGCCCAACTATTACATTTGAATTTGCCTGCTAATTGATTCAGAATCAATTGTGAATCTCCAATAACTTCTACTGTTTTCACACCCATCTCATGCAATATCTCAAGGCCTATAATTAAGGCCTCATATTCGGCTTGATTGTTACTACATTCAAAATCAAATTGATAGGCATGTCCATATTTAACACCATTTGGAGATGTAATAACTATGCCAGCCCCGGACTTTCTTTCCATCCTTGATCCATCAAATTCTAGTTTCCATGCCACATGTTCTATCATCCCCAAATCTACCTCCACCTCTTTTAAGACATCATTTGGATGGTCTGCTAAAAAGTCAGCAAGGACTTGGCCTTTTACTGCTTTCTGTGGCATATATTTTATTGCATAACCTGATATAGCAAATGCCCATCTTCCAATCCTACTTCTAGAAATAGGTCTTGATAGCATATACTTTACTAAATCGGTTTTGGATATAACATACACAGTATTTGACATAAAGTAATGTTTAAGTTTATCCGCAGTATAAAACAAAGAAAGACAAGCCTTTTCTATTGGAGAATATCTTTGTTCAGTACATGTAAAGGTCTTACTTAAATAATAAACGGCCTGTTCATGGCCTTGTTCATTTACTTGTGCTAACATTGCACCCAGAGACCTTTCTGCAGTTGACAAATAAAGCCTTAAACTCTTATGTGGTACAGGAGGAATTAAAACTGGAGGCTTCGTAAGATACTCCTTAATCTGGTCGAAGGCTTTCTGATGCTCGGCCTCCCATTTAAACTCCTCGCAGGCCTTGAGCTTTAACAAATGTGAGAAAATAGAAGTTCTTCCTGAAAGATTAGATATAAATCGGCGCAGAAAATTAATTTGACCCATAAACTTCTGTAACTCATTCTTATTCATAGGTGGTTTAACTTCCCTAATGGCCTTTGACTTATTTTTATCCACCTCTATGCCTTTTTGATGAACTAAAAACCCAAGAAAGTTTCCAGCTCTAACTCCAAAGGCACATTTTGCTGGATTCATCTTCAGTTTATATTTCCTCATTCTTTCGAAGGCCATTTTGAGGTCTTTCAAATGATCAAGGTCTTCTTTTGATTTAACTACTATATCATCAATATAGACCTCGACGGATTTCCCTATTAAATCATGGAAAATAACATTCATTGCCTGCTGGTATGTAGCTCCAGCATTAATAAGGCCAAATGGCATTTTTACCCATGCATACATTCCTATGGCTCCTGGACATCTAAAGGCTGTTTTATGAACGTCTTCTTCACTTATGAAGATCTGATTGTAACCAGAGTGGCCGTCCATAAAAGATAAGATCTTATGGCCGGCTGCTCTGTCTACTGATAAATCAGCTACAGGCATAGGGTATTCATCCTTAGGGGTTGCGAGATTCAAATTTCTAAAATCTATACATACCCTAAGTTTGCCATTTTTCTTAACTACTGGAACAATATTTGAAACCCACTCAGCGTACCTTATTGGTTTGATGAAACCAGCTTTCAGCAGCCTCTCTATTTCCTCTTTGATCTTCATGGTTACTTCCAAGGTCATCCTCCTTGGTGGTTGTTTGAAAGGCTTGAATCCAGGCTTTGTTGGCAAACGATGCTCCACCAATTTTCTGTCTAGGCCCGGCATTTCGTGATAATCCCAAGCAAAACAATCTTGGAATTCTTTAAGAAGCTTGATGATTTCTTCCTTAGTGTCTTTCTCCAAAAGGCCGCTTACAAAGGTTGGCCTTCTATTTTGGTCATCCCCCAAATTAATTTCTTCTAGTGGATCTTGGACCTCTGCTCTGAGGTCTTGTTGTTGTGCAGGTTCCACTTCAAGATCTTTCAAACCGAAACTGTCTTCTTTCATGACTTCAGCATCTTCTTCTAGTATACATTCAGCCTCTGATATTTCGCAAAGGCTTTCCTCTTTGTTATATATCAACAGTTTATTGAAAAGGTCTCGAATTAAACCTTTTCGTTGATCTTCAAATGGTCTGCAACTCATGGAATCTCCTCTATACTGCAGCTTGACAACGGCTGGTCAAGTAAAATCGCCCCAGGCCTCGTCGTCTCTTGTATCACTCTTTCTACCGCTGTTTTTGAGTAAAGGTCAATTGCTGTGGTCATTTCTTTGGGTTTTCCTTCTTTGTCAGTGCCTATAAATTTGATTGGACCCACGTCTCCCCCATATAGATGAGCTTCTGCCGCATTGGATCCTGCAATAAAAGGTCTCTGGTCTGCCCATACAACTTCTACTTTGCTGCCGTTCCATAAGATTAAGAATTGATGTAGAGATGAGGGGACGCACCAATTGGAGTGAATCCAATCTCTGCCAAGAAGTGCATTATACGATGCAGTCGAATCTACCACAAAAAAGGCAGATAAGCATTCCCTGTTTCCCACCGCTAAGATTACAGGGAGAACTCCCTTAGTCTTTGTAACTCCACCAGAAAAATTTGCAACTGTCACATCCGTAGGTATAAGATCTGACTCTGTCTTTCCAAGCTTTTTCAAACTTGTGCTTGGAAGGATATTAACAGCCGCTCCGTTATCAACTAAAACCCTCTGCATGGGTCTCCCATCCATATGAACATTGATGAAGAGAGGCCTTAGGTGTTGAGTCATTTTCTCTGATGGTTTTTCGAACACTATATTCTCTGACCTTTCTATTTCTCCATCTTCGTTGACCATTTCCACTTCTTCAATGACTACCGATGTACCCTTTGGCCTATGTGCTTCTTTCTCAATTTCGATGGGTTCCTCATCTACTCTTGCTTGAAAGATTAATGGCAAGGTAAATGCCATGTTGCAACCCAATATTGGTGGAAGACTTCCGAATTGTAGCGAGAAGTTGTCTTCATCACTGTCTAGCTTGAAACTTGTGTTGTCTTCATCATTTTCCACCATAGGATCTTCTTGATTTTCTGGTTGTCTGATTGTCTCGCCCGATTGTGAGGAAAGACCTTGATCTTTATTAGTCGTTAAACTAAAAGATCTGTCTTCTATCTCTTCAAGTGTTGAAATGATCCCTTTTGTAACGGTTTTCATCTCCATATTGTCGCCTTTTGAGATCTCTCGGACTTTCCTGCGGTCTCCATTAACAGTCACAGTTAGATTTTTACATACCTCATTTGTGTCAGAATTTGAAGATGTTTGAAAAGATCTTCTGTACTCCGCCCTCTTTCTTTGAAACCTTCTCTTTTGTGTTCTGGTAAGAGGACACGGGAACTTAGGGTGTTCCAACCTGGTCCATACCCCTTCCCTGGTTAAAGGAGGTCTGATCATTCTTGATTTTTGGTTAGCAACAACCCCCTGAGGCCTCTGTACTGGAACTTTTGGTACCCACCTTTTCTGGACACGAGGAAAACCGTGGTGTCCTTGAGATCTCTGAAAATGATAAGGCCTCATGAAAGGCCTTGGACGGGTTTCCAGATTCAAAGAATTATGGCAGTTGCAACAAATCTGAGGTCTAGTAGGTTTTGGAATGAAGGGAACTCTTGGAGACTGAAAGTTCCAAGGTCTCTCGTTCCTGAACCAACGTTGCTGGAAATGTGGGAGATTTCTTGGATAATGATTTTGCACTTGGTTCCTCGACAAAGATCTTAAATCAGTTGAAGCTACAGCAATCTCGGCTATTGGGAACGGATCAGTGTCTACTGCCATGGCTTCTTTGTCCTTCTCAGGGAATCTTAAAAGGCCTTTGTCAATGCAATCCTGTATTACATGTCGGAAAATAACACAATTGTTAGTATCATGGGACCTTGTCGCATGCCATTTACAGAAATCCCCGGTTTCACGACCAGGAAGTTTATGGCCATCTAAAAGCCTGATAAATTTTCCGGCCAATAAGTGGTCAAATATCTCAGATGCTTTTGATAAATCGAATGAAAATTTTCTTTTAACATCCATAAGATTTTTCCTAACTTTTGGGTCATGAGGGGCCTCCATGTCTTTTTTCTTTAAGGCCTGACAAACAAAAGGTTTCCTAGCAATAACCTCAGCCAAATCTACTTCAAAATTCGGGTCATGATAATATGTCCCAAACGAAGAGGCTTTTCTCTGATCTTCTTCCCTCAAAAGCCTCTCATATCTAGAAGCCCTAGCAGATAATTCAAAAAGGTCTTCGAAGTCCATGCCTTCGAATTTCTTTCGTAATTCTAGTTCAAGGCCATTTTGAGCGAGTTTGACAAACTCTTGCTCGGGTAAGTAGACAGTGCATCTATTTCTGGCCTTTTTAAACCTCGATATGTATTGTTCTGCACTCTCACCGGATAACTGTCTAAATTTAGACAAATCGGCCATTGTTATTTCAGGTTCCGACCTATAGAATTGCATATGAAAACGCTCTTCCATTTGTCTCCAATTTAGAATTGAATTTGGAGGAAGACTTATATACCAAGTGAAAGCTGTTCCAGTCAAAGAATTGCCAAAAAGTCTTAATTTCAAGTTGTCATTGGCCGAAACCTCACCACACTGTATGGTAAAACGGCCAATGTGCTCAATAGTGGACTTACCACCTTCCCCTGAAAACAAAGTGAACTCAGGTACCTTATAACCTCTAGGAAAATCATTGCACTGGTCTATCCATTCAGGATATGGCTTTCTGTACAAAGGCCTTACAATTCTTCTCTGATTACCTGCAGCAAGGCATTCTTGGACTATGTTAACAATATCATCACGGTCAGGTGCATTACCTCTATTAATATTTTCTAAAGGTCTTTCAGAGGTAAATGTCGGATTTTGAAAAATCTCGTAAGGTCTCCCACCAGCAATGCTATTAAACGTACGTCCATTTTGCCCCCCGGGTATTTGGTTCGTAAAGTCACTCATGTTGGTGGGTCTAGGTCTAAAGTCATCATCAGTCCAAGTATTTAGACCTTGATTTCCTCTTGTGTTTTGCCCCCCGGGTGTATTGATAAACAAAGGTTGTTTACCAATATTTTTTGACCCAACATCAGGCCCTAGATGAGGCCTTCTGGTTGCAGTGTGTGATCCTTCAAAGTTTGAACGATCAAGTTGGCCATTTCTCAAAGGAGGCGGAACATATGGCCTCTCATCCTCTATAGGATTGGTCATTGGTGGGATAGGAGTATGTGAAGCAAGTTTAAGACCTTGGTTGCTAGACTCACCTTTCTCAGTTACATTCATTCCTGATTCTAAGGCTTTTCCTGCTGAAACATGAATTTTAGAAGCCTCTTGATCAATTAAACCACAAGGTCGACCATTATCCCCAACTGTCTTCTTCATAAGACTTGTCATGGTCTCAAAGAATTCTTTTTGTTGTTTAGATAGATTTTCACTCAACTTCTCAAACTGTAGTGACAAGACTTCGGTCATACGGTTAGGTATGTCCAGAATGGCCTTATACATATCATTTTGACTAATTTCTAACATAGAGTTTTCCTCCTCTTGAGAACCATCCGAAGATGTCCCATGACTTTCATTTGGATTAGTCATTGATCTTGTAACAGGTCTATTAGTCATTCAACACAAAGTGGTCCCACCGGGCGTGCCAAAAAGGTGTTCCCGGTGTAAATGCTGCGGTCTCGAGACCTCTGGTGTAAGGTCTTAATGCGCGGGCGTGCCAGGGCTCGGAAAGCCCAAAGACCGTGTAAACACGACCTCTAGCACCTTCTAGGCCGAGAATCCAAGAAAGATCTTAGATGCCTAGTTGGTCACTTTAAAATTAGAATGGGAATCAGACGATTGACGAAAATCAGAGGTTAATCCTCTTGGGTTCTAGTGTTAACGGATCTAAAAGACTGAGAAATAATGACTTAATGGAAGAAAACTGATTAGAAATAAAAATATCCATTGACTGAAATTAAACTAGATGGAATTGAAATGACAAAAGACATATTTACATTACATGGATGAACTAGATGATAAATAAACTCCATTGCTAATTGAAATAAAGATTAGACTATGAAATTAGAAATTAAAATCTGCAAATACCAACTAACCGAAGACAAATGATGAACTGCTACTGAAATTACGAAAACTGCTACTGGAATGATTGCTAATCTGCTGCGCCTAAGAATTGAAAACTTGCCTTGAAGAAGACGAAAACTGCTACTGAATTACTGCTACTGGAATTAATAATCTTAGACTAATGATCAAAACGAAGAGAAGCTTGCCATGGGCTTTTTGGATTGACGTTGTGTGTCTTGTTTACTGCTACTGCATCATATTTATAGCAGTTGGGCTGTTAACTGCCATGGCCCATCTCTCCACTTCCTTATTTGATGGCCCATTATCCCATTTCCGAAAAACTGCTCAGCACTACAGAAACTGCCTAACTGTTTTGTGCTCCACATCATGCTGCCACGTGGCTAAATCTTCCCATATCCTAGAAGCTTGCATGGCATTATTCTTTCCAATTTCGGTATGCCTATGTGGCACTTCTATGATGCCTACATGGCATTTTTTATAGTAAACAGGTGGATAGCAATATTCCATTCTTTTAAAGGATAAACCTGCCGGTCCTGTATTCATAATCTTTTTAGGACTTCCTTCTTGTAGTTGGAAGAACCACCATACATAATTACTATATTGAGGATTTTATAGTATAAATTGTATAATTGATATTCAATGGGCTTCTCACCCAAGTTCCGCTCATTCCACTTAATTAATCGCGTTTTTAACTAGCTTTATTAAAATTCGGTATTTTCGCTTCGACCCAATCGGAGCACCTTTTACCACCAACTTAAATTGACAATATTCTTTCACTTGGATTAATTCTAAAAAGTCTTTTATTATAAACCTGCATTTCCCAGTGGTTCGACACCCGTGCTCACTAGTCGCAATCGAATTGAGATTATCAATCACGCGGTTTTATAAATATATTAATCTTGATCACTAACAAGGAATAATCTCCCTTGTTCTCTGAGTCGATCATACATAACATTCAACCATTTGTTAGAAGAAAGGTATGGTTTAGTTATCATCAAAATAAGGTCAAGGACCTTAGGGCTAGCAATCTCCCCCTTTTTGATGATGAGAAACCATAACTTTGAATAATATATAGAGAGCAAAGCTCCCCTCAATTTAGCATAACAAGCATGGTTGAATCAACATTCTCAACAAACAAGCAAACATTGATATTCAAAGTATTCCAATATTTCTCCCCCTTTGTCATCTCAAAAAGACAAAAAAAATGACAAATAGAAGAATACTACAATATGCATAAACTATAATTCCATTGGTCTAACTATACCAAGTTCAAGTCGAATTGTGCAAAAACGATCCTCTTTGAGAGGTTTTGTGAAGATATCCGCCAATTGGTTATCCGTACTAACAAATTCTAGTTCAACATCTCCCCTTTGTACATGATCACAAATGAAATGGTGCCTAATTTCATTGTGTTTTGTGCGTGAGTGTAAGCATGGATTCTTAGAAATATTAATGGCACTAGTGTTGTCACAACGAATAGGTATGTGAGTGAAATGAATCCTATAGTCTTCAAGTTGTTGTTTCATGTACAAGACTTGAACAACTTCCTGCGGCATTGTATTCTGCTTCGGTAGTGGAAAAAGCAACGGAGGTTTGTTTCTTGCTAAACTAAGAAACAAGCGAGTGGCCAATAAAATGACAAGTGCCACTTGTGCTCTTTCGGTCAGTTTTGCAACCGGCAAAGTCGGCATCCGAAAAACTAGCAAGTTGACATGAAGCATGCTTAGGATATAACAAGCCTAAATCGTAAGTGCCAACAAGATATTTAAATATGCGTTTAACGGCAAGCAAGTGAGATTCCATGGGATTAGCTTGAAATCTAGCACATAAACAAACACTAAACATGATATCGGGTTTACTTGAAGTTAAATAGAGAAGACTACCAATCATACCTCGATATTGTTTTTGATCTACTTTCTTACCATTTTCATCAAGTTCAAGTTTAGTTGTGGGGCTCATTGGTGTAGGACTAGACTTTACACCTTCCATGCCAAACTTCTTTAGCATGTCCTTCACATATTTAGCTTGATTGATCAAAATGCCTTCTTTGGTTTGCTTGATTTGAAGACCAAGGAAGAATGTCAATTCTCCCATCATACTCATTTCAAATTCATCTTGCATAAACTTAGCAAACTCCTCACAAAGAAGATCATTAGTAGCACCAAAAATAATATCATCAACATAAATTTGAACAATTAATATATTATTGTCTTTAAGCTTTATGAAAAGAGTAGTATCTATTTTCCCTCGAATAAAACCATTTGAGAGCAAAAAGCTACTTAACCTTTCATACCATGCTCTTGGTGCTTGTTTAAGACCATAAAGTGCTTTTGAGAGTTTGTAGACATGGTTTGGAAAAGTTTTGTCTTCAAAACCAGGAGGTTGTTTAACATAAACTTCCTCCGTAATATAACCATTTAAAAATGCACTTTTCACATCCATTTGATACAATTTTAAGTCCTTAAAACTAGCAAACGCAAGAAGCATACGAATAGCTTCAAGTCTAGCAACCGGTGCATATGTTTCATCATAATCAATGCCTTCTTGTTAGTTATAGCCTTGTGCAACAAGTTTTGCCTTATTCCTACTAACATTACCATCTTCATCCTTTTTATTTCTAAAAATCCATTTAGTGCCAATGATGGTATAATCATTAGGTTTTGGGACAAGTTCCCAAACTTTATTTCTTTCAAATTGATTAAGTTCTTCTTGCATGGCTATAATCCAACTATCATCATTTTCGGCTTCATTAAAATTTTTAGGCTCAATTTGAGAAACAAATGCAATATGGTTACAAGCATCTCTAAGAGTAGAACGAGTACTTACCTTGTGTGAAGGATCACTAATTACTTGATCAATTTGATGATTCTTCACAAATTTCCAAGCTTTTGGCAACTCTTGCAACTCTTGAGATTCATTTGAGGGTTCATCTTCTACAATTGAAGTGTTCTCCTTTGGTTCCTCTTGAGGTGCATCATTTGAAGAAGAATCACTAATGTTAAGCTTGCCAAGTTCTTCATTAGCATTAGATAACAATTTGCAATTTTCATCTTCTTCAACAACGTTCTTGGAAACAAATAGATTAGATTCATCAAATACAACATGAATAGATTCTTGCACGGTTAGAGTACATCTATTATAAACACGATATGCTTTACTATTAGTTGAATAACCAATAAAAATACCAATATCGGATTTAGACTCAAATTTAGCAAGGTAATCTTTATCATTCAAAATAAAACATTTAGATCCAAAAACTTTGAAGTAACCAATATTTGGTTTTCGACCTTTCCATAGCTCATATGGGGTTTTGGCTAGGATGGATCTAATTACCACTCTATTTCCCACATAGCAAACTGTATTAACCGCTTCCGCCCAAAAAGTTCTAGGAAGATTATGTTCATTAAGCATGGTTCTACCCATTTCTTGTAATGAACGATTTTTCCTTTCAACTACTCCATTTTGTTGTGGAGTTCTTGGGGCCGAAAAGTTATGTGAGTATCCTTGTGCATCACAAAAATTTTCGATGTCTTGGATTTTAAACTCTCTACCTCTATCACTTCTCACACTAATGATGGAGTAGCCTTGTTCTTTTTCAAGTCTTTTACAAAGTTTTATAAATTCATCACATGTATCACTCTTGTGAGAAAGAAATAGAACCCAAGTATACCTTGAGTAATCATCAACTAAGACAAAGACATAGAGTTTACCACCAAGACTAGCTACATCGTTAGGTCCAAACAAATCTAGATGTAACAATTTCAAAGGCCTAGATGTAGAAATATGCGCTTTGGTTTTAAAACTAGTTTTGATTTGTTTTCCAAATTGGCATGCATCACAAATTTTATCTTTTGAAAAGTTAGCTTTGGGCAAGCCTATAACAAGTTCATTTTTAGAAAGTTTTTGAAGTAATTCCATGTTTGCATGCCCAAGCCTTCTATGCCATAACCAATTTGAATCTTGTAAAGCGGAAAGACATGTTACATCTTGAGATGTTTGTTAGTAATATGCCCTAATAGCCAATCTCACTGGTGTAATTTAGG
>JAESVK010001041.1:230535-253945 GCA_017140935.1 Hamamelis virginiana
CCATAGGGAAGAGGTTCAAAAAGTGTTTTTTGAAATATTCTCTAGCCTTCTCCTCTCTCTCTCTCATCTCTTGAAGCTTGCAACTAGTGTGGATTACTCTTGGAGGCTCTTAAGTTAGGGGCTGCACTTTCATTAATCCTACTCTTAAGGCTTTCAATGTAAGTTATTTATATTATTTTATGTATTGATTATATAGCTTATACAATCATCATGTGATCTTGGTTCACATTCCATGGAGAAAAATTTTATTCCGCACGTTTCCATGGGATTCTTTCAGTTAAGTCATCAAAACAAGTGATATACACATTTTCAAGACGTTTTGTAACAAGGATATTGATTTTGTTTTTATCTAAAACATTGCAAGAATTAAAAGAAAAGTTCACAAAATAGCCACTATCACACAATTGACTAATGCTAAGCAAGTTATGCTTTAAATCTCTAACAAGCAAAACATTATCAATAGTAATAGAGCTATTACCAATTTTACCTTTACCAATGATCTTGCCTTTGCTATCATCCCCAAAGGTTACAAGTCCACCATCTTTGAGAGTTAAGGAGATAAATTTGTCTTTGTCACCGGTCATATGCCTTGAGCATCCACTTTCCAAATACCATTGATCCTTTTTGTTAATTGATTTCAAGCATACCTACAACCATAATACAATTGAACTATTGGTACCCAAATCTCTTAGGTCCTATAAGGTTAGGATTTTTAAACGTTCAAGTTCATTCATAATAATTGTTTTTGGTTCAAATGATTTCTTGGATGAAGGTTCCCTTTTAATCCAAGCTACCATTTTCCCAAGTCCTCTTTTTCCTCTAAAAGGACATTTGAATGTGACATGCCCTTTTCTCTCATAATAATGACAAATAGCATTAGGATTTTGTTTAGTAATATGTGAATGAGAGTGAGGCTTTGATTTAGGTTCTTTGGAGTCTACTTTCATTGAAGCTTTAACAAAGAAGTCTAAATAAAGTGAAGACTATTTGGAGTTAGTATTAGACATGTAGCATAATCCTTCTTTGTTTAGCCCAACTCTTTGAGCTCCAAGTAACCTATCAAAATTTTCTTTTCCACTTGTAAATTTGTAGACAATTTTGTTTAAGTCTTCAACTTTGGATTTCAAAAGTTTATTTTCATTTTCAAAAGTTGAAGAGTCAATTGAAGATTTGGAAGTGGAAGGTATGTTTCTCAAATTCTCAATCTCATTCCTTTGCTTTTCATTTAGCAAAGTTAATTTGGAATTTTCATTTACTAATGCTAGTTTGTCACTTTTGAGAGTTGAGAGATTTTTCTTCAAAGATTCAAGTTCCCTTTTTAAAACACATTTTTTTATCATAAAATAGTTTACTCAAATTTTGAAAGTCCTTTAAGGATAAATCACATTCATCATCATCACAATTTGAAATAGAATTTACCTCACTTCCTTCATCATCATTTGCCACGAAGCAAGATTCCTCAATGTTGGCAAACAAGCAAAAGTTAGCCGTCTCCTCTTGAGTAGTCTCTTTATCACTCTTAGCATCCTCAAGAATG
Organism: Hamamelis virginiana; assembly: GCA_017140935.1. NCBI lineage: Eukaryota > Viridiplantae > Streptophyta > Magnoliopsida > Saxifragales > Hamamelidaceae > Hamamelis > Hamamelis virginiana. The sequence goes on from JAESVK010001041.1 coordinate 232,073, forward strand.
TCATCCCAAGTGGAGGTGGTGGCGGCCATAGATTTCCCTTTGCCTCTTTGATCATTTCTTGAAGAGTGGAAGTTATTGTTGTTGGAAGAGTTCTTGCTAGGACAATGTGCAATGGTGTGCCCGAACTTCTTGTAATTGAAGCATCTACCATCATTTGCTTTGACAAATCTTCCATTGCCTTGTCTAGATTGGTTCTTCTTCATTCTTAGGAAGGATTGGAATTGCCTAGTGATTAGAGCCATATCATCATCATCATCATCATCATCATCATTGTTGGTGAAGTCATCACCATCACTAGTTTCAAGAATAGAGGATTGAAGAGCTAGAGTTCTCTTCACTTGAGCATTGTCCTTCTCACTTTGAATTGCCTCATTCTCCTTCTTCATTGTCGTTTCATGGGTAATGAGTGAGCCTAGGAGCTCATCAATGTCAATCTCCTCAATATCTTTAGCTTCTTGAATGGCGGTGATTTTAGGACTCCATGAAGGTGGAAGAGCTAGAAGGATCTTTGACACAATATCATCATTAGGAATAACTTTCCCTAATGCTTGCAATTCATTCAAAAGATTAGTAAAACGAGTAAACATATCTCTAACATTTTCACCATCAATCATCTTAAACATTTCATAGTCTTGTCTAAGCATAAGAGCTTTGGAACGTTTAACTTGTTTGGTACCTTCATAAGTGACCTCAAGTTTTCTCCAAATTTCTTGTGCCGTAGCACATGATGAAATACGATTGTATTCACTAACATTAATAGCACAATACAATACGGTTTTTGCTTTAGAATTAATTTGGATAACTTTCATGTCATTTTCGGTCCAATCATCTAAAGTTTTAGGAACAAGTTGCCCTTCATCATCCTTTTTGAAAACATTTTGATTTCCTTTCATTATAACTTTCCAAATTCTCATGTCATAAGATTCAATCCAATTTTGCATTCTATTTTTCCAAAATCCATAGTTTTCACCATCAAAAAATGGAGGTCTATCCGGGTTGGTTCCCATTTGATTTGCCATGATCTTTAGCTCAACAAATTTTGAATAACAATGAGCACTTGCTCTGATACCAATTGTTGGCCCAAAATATACTCTAGAGGGGTGGTGAATAGAGTATAGGCAAATAAAAAATACTTTAAAAAATGGGATACAAATTTTTGCAAACTTAAAATTGGATGAGTAAAATGCAAGATTGAATATCAACTCAATACAACAAGATATATAACAAAAACTTAAAGTAAAGAGATTGAGTTAGAGAATCAAACACAAGGTTTTAATGTGGTTCGGTCTCCGCCTACATCCACGCCTCAAGAACTCCGTCAAGAGGGTTAATCCACTATGCAACTCCTTCAAGGTGGAAGACAACTCACCCACTAGAGTTCTCACAAAACCCTTACTAAACTCACAATACAAGAGATTAAATATTGAATGATACAATGAATGCTTCTCAAAGCTGATTTGTAATCAATACAAGAGCACAGTAACTTCTCAAGAGATCAAATGGATGAAGCACAAGAGTATTTAATCAATGAGAAGAGTGTATATTGAATGCTTGAGAGTAATGAGTGTAAGACAAAAGATATAATCAGTTGGTAAACAATAAATGAACACCAACCTTCAATATATAGCCATCCTAAACCCAAATGACCGTTTGAAACCCTAGAAGTCATATTAGGAAGGTTTTAGGGTGGTTGGGAAACATTTAATGCTTGATTGACTTGTTTAGGAAAGAGCCGTTTTGAAGTTTCAGAACCCTTAGTCGACTAATACAAGCTTGTTAGTCGACTAACAAGGCATTTTCAAAGGTGTTTTTTATTCCCGGGCTCGGTTAGTCGACTAGGACAAGCTTGTTAGTCAACTAGCTAAGCAAAAAACATAATGAACAAAATCTGGGTTTGTTAGTCGACTAGGACAAGGAGGGTTAGTCGACTAGCAACTTAAAAATATTTGGGAAAATTTTGATCCGGGATCGGTTAGTCGACTAGGACAGGGGGTATAAGTTGACTAGCAAAATTGCAACCAAAACATAGCTACTGACCTTCCATTAGTCGACTAGCAAGAGAGGATTAGTCGATTAAGAAACCATTAGTCGACTAGTCAAGGGTGATTAGTCTACTAACTTAAAATTTTCATAAACATTGCTTCTGTACTCCAATTAGTCGACTAGGACTAGATGGGTTAGTCGACTAGTGAAGTTGCAAAGGCAATAATTCAAAATTTCTAAGTCAAAATCAACACTAAACACTTTGACAAATTAACTAAGTGTTTCAAAATATTTTTGGTCAATTTTGAAAGCAAATTGAGCATGAAAGCTAATGCACAATGAGATGAAAAACATTTCTCTTAAGCTTTACACAATTGATCATGAGAGAAGTCTTATAAAGAGTTCCTAAAGTATATGTAAAACAACTTGACTTCAATTTGGCCTTTATGAGCTTTGAGCAGGTCTCCAAGTTGGTCTTCAAGAAGTGAACATCTTTGACACTTGTAGTTTATCACCATGAGCTTTGATTTGAATAAATAGCACTTGGAATACTTGATGAATGTTGATGTAGATTTCCAAAGACAATCTATGGATACATAACACTCAACCATTTGTTAGAAGAAAGGTATGGTTTAGTTATCATCAAAATAAGGTCAAGGACCTTAGGGCTAACAATTTTGATTTTGAGGTTAAAGCTGTAAGATTACTTTGAATTAAGGCTTTTGCCGAAAGAAATGACTGATTATTTTCTGTGGAAGGAGGAATTCTGCATAAGTGTGGATTAATTCTGAAAAATTCTTGTAGTGCCTTTTTGGTGACTTTATCCATCTTTACCGGTTCCCACCATTTAAACTTGAACTTACGACATATACGGAGAGGACATGGAAATTGTGCAATAGTAGAACAGATATATTCCCATCCTGCTATCCAACAAAGACTGAATTGGGCTAAGAAAATTAGTAATGGGGGAGAGTCTTTCAAATATTCTGGAAAGGTAAAATTATCACAATAATACTGGAAAACTTCTAAAACTTGAGGGGGGAAAACTCTGTAATATGGACCAAAATTATGAAACCATTTACTGAACCATAAAGGGAAATTAAGATTAGTCTTTTGGCAAAAATGGAAAAACCAAGTATGATTATAATTACTATTCTGAAAAAGAAAACACTTATCCCATGCTTCAATATAAACAAAGTAGGTATAAGTGTGAGGAATGAAGTCTACTGAGAAACTTTTGGGAGTATGAGGAGCCTGATTCCAATCTTTAAGAGAAAGTACTTTAAGAATTTGACACTTAGAAAAAGCTATTTTACTGGGATTAAATTTATTGGGAGTATGAGTGACTAACATTGAATCAGTATCTACAATAATGAATTCAAAAAATTTTCTTGATTTATCACCTACACAACTGGGCCAATGATGCTGAGGAAGAAAGATTTCTGGAATAATTTGAGAAGGATTAGATTTTTGATATTTTCGTTCTAGAATTAAAACTGGCATTTGTTTTCCCAAATATATAACCCTAGAGGGGGGTGCATAGGATTTTTGGCAAACTATTGCAAATATTACCAATTAAAATTAAGTTCAATTAATTTCAATATAAACAAAATATATAAACAATTAATTGAAACAAGAGTAAGGGATAGAGAGATCAAACACAGTGATTTAACGAGGTTCAGACTCCGCTTACTCCTCGCCTTAAGCACTCAGCCCAAAGATTCCCACAATCCACTAAGGATTAACTCCTTCAAGGTGGAGAAACCTTTACACAATTTTCTTTATCCCAGATGGAAGATTCTCACCTAAGTTCACAAAGAACTTACACAATGGCTCACAAAGAACCCTCAATGGTGTCTCACAAAGAACACACCCAAGTGCTCACAAAGAACACTTAATAGAATCACTAGAGTTGGTTGTGTACAATAAATGATTCAAAAAGCTGATTAATACAATAATAAAGCTCAACTAATAGCCTCTCAGATGATTCACAAGTATAGCTCAAGTGTTTAGAAGAGAAAGCTTTGAATGATTAATGCTTGCAATGAATGATATTAACTAGTGTTGGATTGTTTGCAATAAATGAAGAGCTCACCTCTATTTATATTGATTTCAGTCTGAAATGGCCGTTTGAAATAAGCTTGAATCCCATTGGAAGAGAGGAGAAGAGCAGGCCTCATTTAATGCTTTAAATGCCTAAAGAGGAAAGAGTCGTTTTGTATTTGCAGGAGGATTAGTCGACTAGACAAGAGGGATTAGTCGACTAGCTAGTTAAAATTTTAAAGCATTTGAATTCTCGGGCTCGGTTAGTCGACTAGGCAATAATGGTTAGACGACTAGACAAGTTAAAGATAGTTTGGGAAAATTTTCTGGGCACGGTTAATCGACTAGACAAGGGATTAGTTGACTAGCTCTTCTGTATTTTACAAACTTGACTACTGTAGTGTCTTTAGACGACTAAACAGAATGATTAGTCGACTAAACGACGCCTTAGTCGACTACTCTATATGTTTAGTCGACTAGACTTGGAATTTCCAATGTTCTAGCTTCTGGACCATGATTAGTCGATTAGACTAAGATGATTAGTCGACTAGTCATGCTCTTAAGCTAAAAACTTGAGATTCTTAAGTCTTAATCAACTCAAAACATCTAAAGTAGTTAACTAAGCTTCCGAGAGCATTTCACAAGATTTCCAAGTCAATGTATGCTAATTCAATATAAGAAATCTTTTTGGCTTGAGCTATGCAAGTTTGATCAATTGAGTTGCCTTACAAAAGGTTCCTAAGACATCTTAGCATCAATGTCTCCAAGGAATGGCTTCAAGATGACTTTCATAAGCTTCATGATCCAATGACTTTGAATATTTGCACAACTGAGAAGCTTGAAATTTGTTGATGGGCTCCAACAAGATATGACTTTGATTCTATGGAGACAAAAACACTTAACCATTCATTAGTAGCTAAAGTAATGTTTGTTGATCATCAAAATGTGGTCAATGCATTTGACCTTAGGGCTAATAGCATTAATTCTGATTTATAAATATATTGAGGTCTCAGATCAAAAGGGTTCTGAGACGGGCTTGAACACGAAATTGAAGCTGGAGACTTAATTTCAAATTGAGCCATATTCCTTACAACTAGAGGTTGACTAGGGAGATTCTTTAACACTTAACTGAATGAATTTGGCTTGGGAGAGGCAAATACTGAATATTGATTTGGACTAAAAGGGATTCCATAATTACTTATTTTTTACACTGGAGAACTTGACGAAGGAGAACTCTTTTTAATAGCATAATCTGCTTTTGTTGTGGGCTTTGGCTTTTCTGTCATGATTTTCCTTGTAGGAATTCTCTGGATAGGAAATCTGGAAGAGAATTAGAATCTCCTTTAATAAATTCTGTATCAAAATAAAAAATACTAAAAATAGCTTGCCATCTAGCAAAAATCCGTTTAGAAGCAATATTTTTAACATATTTTTCTAAAACTGTTTATACACATTTACAATCTAGTCTTAATAAATACTTTTGATTTAAAAGATCACTTTGAAACTTTGAAATACATAATACTATAGATAAAATTTCTTTTATATTCTTTTGAGAATTATTCCGGATACTAGAAGTAAAACAAACTAGTTGTTCTTGTCCTGAGATTTTCTGTTTCAAAATACTACCATATCCTAAATCTGAAGCATCTGTTTCTACAATTTTAAAACTATAAAAATTAGCAATATGTAATAAAAGTAAACTCTTTATTCTAGATTTAACTTGTTTTACAGCATTAGTATGTTCTTTTGTCCATTCTGGTGGATTCTTTTTTAATCTATCATATAAATGTTTACATATTTTAATTATGTCTTTGCAAAAATTTCCTACATAATTAAGACATCCTAAAAATCTTTGTAATTCTTTTTTGTCATTTATTTCATTTAGAAATTTGTTGCTAAACTCTAAACTTCTTTCTATCGGAATAATTGTACCTTTGTGTATCCAATGTCCTAAAAATCTAATCCTGGTCTGAAATAATTTAACTTTCGAGGCTGAAACGACTAAACCATTTTTCTTAAAAATCTTTAAGAATGTTTCTAAGTGTTTCCAGTGTTTATCTAAATTATTACTATAAACTAATACATCATCTATATAAACTATACTCCAATCTATATAGGCATTAAAGCTATTGTTCATCACATTTTGAAATTCTGAGGGTGCATTCTTTAAGCCAAAAGGCATTACATTCCATTCATATTGTCCAAATGGTACATTAAAGGTTTTTTTATATCCATCTTCTTCTTTTATTTGAATTTGCCAAAATCCTGATTTCATATCAAATTTACTAAAAAGTACAGTAGCATGTAATCTATTTAATAGGTCTTGTTTATTAGGTATTGGATATCTTATCCAGCTTAGTACTTTATTTAAGGGCCTGTAATTTATTACTAATCTAGGTGTTCCTCTTTCAATTTCGCTTGGCTTATTTACATAAAAAGCAGAACAACTCGATGGTGATTTACTCTTTCTTATTAAACCTTTGTCTATTTCTTGTATTCTTTTTGACAATATTCTATCATTTCTTTATTCATTTGTATTGGTCTTGCTTTTGTAGGTTTATCATTTTTAGAAAAATCTTTTATATAAGGAAGACTAACTACATGTTTTTTCCTATTCCAAAAAGCATGAGGTAAATCTGAACATACTTTTGTTTTTATTTTTTCTTCAAATTGACTTATTTTTACTTTAAGCTTATTATCTTCTAGTTTTCTATCTATGTTCATAATTTTAATTTCTTCTTGTAATGATTCATAATGTTTTCTTTTACTTATTAAATGTATTTGTTTTGTTATTAGTACTTCTTTAATTCTACTTAATTATTTTGTTTTGGGGGTTTCAATAAATTCAAAAGTTAAATCTTGGTCTAAAATTCTTGTTTTAATTCCTTCATCATCTACCGTAAAAGGTCTAATCATTTGTAAAAATGGTGTTCCTAATATTACGGGTTTTGTTGTATCTTTTAATAATATAAATGGTGTTTTTAAGCAATTTCCTTGATTACAAACCTGTGCATTAGACAATTTGTATTGTATTCGCATTCTTGTACCATCTGCTGTATGTAAGCTTTCTGAAGTTTTTTCCAAGTATTGTACTGGGACTAATCCTTCCATGATACAATTCATATTTGCTCCTGAATCTACTAAGGCTATTAATTGTATATGATGTATTTTATCAATTACTATTGTTACATAAACATGTCATTTTTGATAATTTATTATTGTGGCAAGATGTAAAATATCAACTTCTCTTGAGGTCTCTAAATTTTCATATTCTATTTGAGGCTCATCTTCCTCTTCTATAATTCCTTTTCCTTTATCATTAAATTTTAATTTTATTAATTCTTGTGCATGCATTCCTTGACTTTCTTCTAGGCTTTTAATTTGGTCTTTAAGATTTCTTATTTCAAATTTATTTTCTTTGACTTCTTTTCTTAAATCTTCTATGGTTACTTTGTTAGAAGGTTATCTAAATCTTTTTAATATATTAGTCATACTCTTAGTCTCATCTATTTTTATTATTTTATCTTCTAGATTATTTGAATTCTTAGCTGGTAAAATATTATATAAGTTTTCTAAGTATTTCTTCTTTTCTTCAGGGGTATGAATATAATATGCAAATTCTAATAAATTTTTTTCTTCTCTAGTTAGAACATTTATGCTTTTACAATTATTACATCCTAATTCATTACATAATTGTACTTCTTCTACTTCTGATTCTATTTCATCATCCTCTGTAGAAGAGATTAAGTCATCACTTTTATATCCTATTTCATTTAATTCTTTTGATTCTATTTCTTCATTTTCACTATCTGTGTCATTTTCTTTTAATAAAGTATATAATATTGCTTTTAGTTCATCACTAGCTTCTAAACTATCTACCTTATCTTTCAATGGACATTTGTTCTTATAATGTCCTACTTTACCACATTTCCAAAAAGTTGGTTTTTTCTTGATTGTCTTATTTTTCTGGTTTAGTTGTTTGTGGTTTTTTCTTTTGAGGGGGGTTTTTTCTTAAAAGTATTAGGTTGTTTCTTTGTCCAATAATACTTTCTAGGGGAGTATGGTTTTCTTTTATAAGGAGTTTACTTATTTTATTTTCTTTGGGTCTTTTTCCTGGCGGATGGAGCCTGTATTGAATTATAACCGAATTGTTCACAAAACTTTCCTAGCCCTGTTTTACTTAACATTTTATCTTTTTTCATTTGAGCTTTTAGTCTTAAATCTGTACATAAAGCTAATCCTTCAAAATTAATAAAAGAAATAATATCACCGTATGCGAGTCTATTATAACCTATTACTCTTCCATGCAAGTCTCTAAGCTTTTGTTTAATTTTTTTCTCCAAATAATTTTGGTAATCCTGAAATAAATATTTTTTTCCAATAATCTTGATTACAGTCTAATCTGGGCATTACTTTACTTAGAAAAGTGTCTTTATACCATCTAAAGTCTTCTAATTTATTACATCTGAGATGATTTAATATTTCTCCTGCTTTATCTATAACTGTATTAGGATCTCCTGTAAAATGGCGAAGTATAGTGTATATAAAGTATTTATATAATCTAAAGTGGCCTGCCCTAATTCATCCTTAATTTCTTGAGTTGTTGTATTATCTATTTTAATTGCATATCCGATTGTTTCTCTGTCTGCTTCAGATAAAGAACTTTCCCATCATCCTTTAAGCTGTTCGGTAAATCCTAAAATAAGCATATTTAAAGCTGACTGTTGTGATACTTTAGTTTGTTTAATGTAAGTTGTTGCTACCATTATCATTTCACTACAAAGATTAATAATCTGATATTCTGGCATACCATCTATATTCCATTCATAAATAGATCCTCCATCATATTTGCTTTGACTATAATAAGAATTTTCTTCAAACTGTACGTCTATTGGTGAGGGTCTAGAATAATAATTTCTATTAATAGGTCCTTTCATAATGGTTTGATTAACTTCTAAACCTTCTAGAATATTATTATTTATTTATCTTATAATAGGAGCTATAGTTTTTGATCTAGAGGTTCCTATATCTATATTAGAAATTCTTTTGGTTATTTCATCTAATAATTCTGCTGGGAGCGGAAATCCCATGAACTCGTGATAGTGCTTATGGATCATGCCAAAAAATATTTAAATCCGAATCCTTTATCTTAAGAGATGAATTCGTACCTTTGAGATCTGTCTGAATTGATCTCAATGAATCACGAACCGTTAGAAATCTGCTCGAGCTCTTCAAGCCTTCTACCGTATTCCTCCTATGCCAGAACGTGAAGAGAGAGTGACTCTCTTAGTGCTCTACTTGTTAGGCGACTGCCTCTAGGGTTTAGAAATAATATTTCGTCTAACCTAGAGGCTGCCCAATATAGCATATATATAAGCTACGGTGGCAACTTAAAAGTAAATAAGTTTCGGGCTCCCAATATAAATATTAATTATAATTCATTCCACTAAAGAATTATAATTGCACTCCCTTGCTCATTCGAAATTCTATTTCGAGCTCTTTGTTATTAAATACTTATTAATCTCTCCACGTTAAGATTACAGGTACCCATTGATTAAATTGAATTACTGACAATTTTATTTAATCAACATCTGTTAATCTCCTTGAGACCTTCCACATAACTTATTTGATATGTCGGATACAAAATCTACCTGCAGGGTTTGACATAATCAAAACTTATAAGCTTCCTCAAGGGGGTATCGTCAATCCATATTACAGGACGTGGATTCCGTTAATAATTAATATTGTTGTCCCAAATATATAACCCTAGAGGGGGGTGAATAGGGTTTATGGCAAACTTTTGCAATAAATTACAAAATAAGATTAGAGTTCAATTACAAGTAGCAGAAGCAATCAATATTAAAGCAAGTAATTGAAATAGAGAAGGGAAGAGAAATCAAGCACAAAGATTTAACGAGGTTCGGACTCTGCCTACTCCTCGCATTGTGCCTCAGCCCAAGGATTCCCAACAATTCACTAAGGATTAGCTCCTTTAAGCTAGAGAAACCTTTACACGATCTTCTTTATCCCAGGTGGAAGACCCTCGCCTAAGCTCACAAAGAACTTCACAAATGGTTCACAAAGAATCCCCAAAATGTGCTCACAAAGAACACTTCTTCAAGCTTCACAAAGAACGCTTGTCCATTGCTCACAAAGAGCTTTACAAGATTTACAAATGATTTAAATAAGAGTACAACAAGAGAGCTCCTTGAAGAGTAGATGATTACAAATAAGCTTACACTATAATCTCTTAATTGGATGAACTAAATTTTGGCTCAAGAGAGTGATTGATGACTAAATCATACAAGAAAGATGATAGAACTAGTTGGAGTATATTTGTATGTGATTAACAACCCGTTTAGTGCTCAACTAATGAGTATTTATAGGCTTCTTCAAGTAAATGGCCGTTATGCACATTAAACTAGCCGTTTGGGTTGGTCAAAACTAGCCGTTATACAGTTCAGGACACGGTTAGTCGACTAGGCAAAGAGGGTTAGTCGACTAGAGTGTTTAAAAACATACGATTCAAAATCTGGGCTCGGTTAGTCGACTAAGAAGACCATTAGTCGACTAATCAGGGTGGTTAGTCGACTACTTGGTAGTTTTCATAAAAATTGCTTACTGCCACTACTTTAGTCGACTAGACAGAGTGGCTTAGTCGACTAGGCAATGTACAAAATCAATTTTCATGAAAAATAAAAAGTGTTTTGAGTTTGTGAAGGCCCACTTATATCAAAATCATTTTAGACCAAATAGAAATGATTTTTCCAAGTATGAAAATAAGGTCCATGATTTCTATGTCCTATTGAGCCAAAATAAATTCAATTCCTAATGAGAGATTTACGCAAGTCCTAAACTCACACAAGATTATAAAATAATCTTCCAAAAGAGCTCCAAGCTTGTGCTAGGCTTGTGTTTGGCTTTTCTTTAAACAATGGCTTTGATGTATGATCTTTACAGAGGAGTGCATGACTTGCTTAAGTATGTGATCTTTGAAATTGAAACTTCTCATGAATCCTGTGATTTCAAAATATATACTAACGGAACGAAAATAATTTTCACAGGCCACCATTATCAATTATATAGATATGACAAGGAAATACACAATTGATAATTGGATAAGTAGATCAAATTAACGAATGCACTATATATAATATTCATAGCACAATGTTTGTTATCATCAAAATCAATTATACCAATGAGATATGAGCCATAAGGGCAACAATCTCCCCCTTTTTGTTGATGACAAACATTGGATATAATATGCATATAAAATAAAAACTATATAGATTTGTAGCTCTCCCTACATATATAAATTTTCCAATTTCAAGTATTTTGCATATTTTAGGCGACAAAGCTACATATCGCATATTGTACCAAATACTATGCATATGTTTTTCTCCCCCTTTGGCATTATCAAAAAGATGCTAAGAAGAGAAGAGAAAAATGAGAATAAATTTAGAGGGTGAAAAAGATCATGATGAGAAAATATGAGCTCCCCCTAAATGTAGTACACAATGAATTGTGGGTAAAAAATATAGCCATATAAACCATTTTGAAAAGTTGCAAAGATGATTTACCTATCAAAATCAATACTAAGTAGGTTGATCAAATGCATGAGGTAGTGGTTGTTAAAAGGTCAAGCTCTCATGAAATAGCTTTTTGGATTTTTAACAAAAATAGATGTGTTTAACAAAATAATTACAATGTCATTTACATATATAAAAAGAATCAGTCAAGTATATTGTCATTCAAGGTGTAGAAAGGTTATAAAGTGATTAAATAACATCCTATAAACTAATAAGTAGAGTTCTGGAAGGTTCTTGCCACGGTAGTATTTTGTCCAACAAGAGCACAGGCAGAAAATACATTTCAATTGGGCTCCTAGTTATTAATGTTTTTTTTTTTTTTTCAACAAGTTTATTCATTGTGTTTTCATCCCATCCCTTATTTTGGATACTTGATGGATTTCAATGGCTTATTTTGAAGGATCACACCATCATGCTATGGATTTGACAATGTTGATTATGCTAGTTTTGAAATGGAAGCCAAAGCACTAGCCAATTCCTATTACTTGGTTTCTATGATTCATTCCCACCTCCCTATCCTTATTTTTATTTTTATTTTTAAAAAAAAATTATTTTACTTTGAAGCTGTAACAGTGTCCCTATCTTCTTTAAAGCTTTTGTGTTCTGCTTTAATAAACATCTTATTCAATGTTTCTTATAGGCATTCTTACTGTGCATGTTGTATGGTGGATATGAACAGATTGTTAAAGAAGACGAAGAACCAGTGGAATTCCTTGCATTGTTGAGTTCATTTTAGCACCACCACTATCAAGGAGAGATTCTACAATCCCAATTGCTTATTTCACTTATCCATTTCCACAGCTTTGCATATTTGCTCTGCAACTTAATAAGTCATTCCAAAGAAGTCTCCACAAAACCAGTAAGGTAATGAGCTTACTTGCTAATCGTTTTCTAATCTAATATGACTGCCTCCTGTATCAACTTTCTGTTGTGTAATTTCTGGTTGTAATAATAGGGATTGTAGCTTTTTCTTGGAAATTATTCTTGTTAGAACATTCACTAATTGACATCACTTACTTGGGGGTTTTCTGGTTTTAAAAGAATGAATTTTTTTCCCAGTACACCAAATGTAACTCAAATCCTGTTACTTTATTTTATTTGAGCTTCTAGGTAAAATATACTGGTTTGTGTGTTACATAATTACTCAATTGGGTAGGTTTCTTCAATAGTTTGTGTCAATTGGGGTAGATTGTGGGGTAGATTGTGGGCTTCAATTTTTCATTCCTTTTTTCATTCCTTTAGACTGAAACAAACCCACAGTGCGTGGGTGTAACCATGTATCTCATATGCCAATCTCTTATTCTCCCCAATGTTTTTATTTTTGTTTTCTATTACTGCATGCTTGGCCCCAGGAGTTTTTTATTTTTAATTAAAAACCAAAATGGCCAACCCTTACAATGCATTCATTATGAAAACTTCCCTAGTAAATCATAGTACATTCTTTCTTTTTTATCTCAGTTAATGATAATGTACAATTATTACTAATGTCTTTGTTTATCAAGAAAACACCTTGTATAAAAAATAAGTTATCGTGTAGTACTTATCATGACAATCCGCTGATTTTTGACAGTTTCCGAATTATATGCATATTTTCCTGTTTCTCACATTCACTATTAAAATCCATGCCATTATATTTGTATTTATTTTTTATTCTTATTTATTTTTGGTAGGCGATGGATGAAATAGATGCAATGCATAATGGTGAAGATGATGCTATATGTGAAGTTGGTGGTAATGAGATTAGTGTGGGTGATTGTGATGATGTAGATAGTGGTGATGAGATTGAGGATATTGAGGTCGGGAAGGAATTTGACTCCTTAGATGATTGTTACAACTTTTACAGAAATTATGGTCGGCAAAAAGGTTTTGGTGTGTTCAAAAGAGATTCCAAACGTGGAGATGATGGAGTGGGGAGATGGGTCACATATGCTAGTTATAAAGCAAGGATGAAAAATGACCGATCTAAGAGTTCCTTGAACCCAAGACTTTCAGTAAAAACAAATTGTAAAGCTAAGACAAATGTAGTATTACAACCGAATGGAAAATTTAAATTGACCATTGCTTGTCTTGAACATAATCATGCATTAAGCCCCACAAAAACAAGGTATATGAGATGTAATAAAAGGTTAGATCCATATGTGAAGAGGAGATTGGAGCTAAATGATCGAGCAGGTATACGAATGAACAAGAATTTTAATTCTTTAGTTGTTGAAGCAGGGGGTGTAGAAAATCTATCATTTGATGAAAGGGATTGTCGGAATTTTATTGTCAGAGATAGGCAATTAAGACTTGGAAAGGGAGATGGTGCAGCACTCCAAGATTACTTCAATAGGATGCAAGAAAAATAGAGTGGTTTTTTCTATGCAATTGACTTGAATGATGATAACAGGTTGAGAAATGTATTTTGGGCTGATGCAAGGAGTAGGGCACCTTTTGTAGCTTTTGGAGATGTTGTCACATTTGACACAACTTATCTCATAAATAAATACGATATGCCTTTTGCTCCTTTTGTAGGCGTAAATCATTATGGCAATTCTGTGTTGTTGGGATGTGGATTGTTATCCAATGAGGATACCAATACTTTTCGATGATTATTCGAAACTTGGTTGTTGTGTATGGATAAATGTCCTCCAAAAGCTATAATCACTGACCAGTGCAAAGCAATGCAAAATGCCATTGAGATTGTATTCCCAGACACTCGTCAACGGTGGTGCTTATGGCATATAATGAAGAAGATTCCTGAGAAACTGAGAGGATATGATCAGTATAAAGCTATTAAAAAAGATTTAAAATTTTGTGTTTATGAAACTTTCACCAAAGATGAGTTTGATGATAGATGGAGAGAGATGATTGTCACATATGATTTTCATGGAAATGAATGGCTCAAAGGGTTGTATGATGAGCGGAGACGTTGGGTTCCTATCTATTTGAAAGACAATTTTTTTGCAGGGATGTCAACAACTCAACGTAGTGAAAGTATGAATGCTTTTTTTGATGGTTAGGTGAATTCCAAAACAACTTTAAAGCAATTTGTCGAACAATTTGACAATGCCATTTTTTGGGCATTTGGCATCCCTATTTGACAGTATATGGCATTAATGCCATTTTTTGGCATTTCACATAAAATGGCAATAATGCCATTTTTTTGGGCATTTGGCATCCCCATTTGACAGTATTTCGCATTAATGCCATTTTTTGGCATTTCACAGAAAATGACAATAATGCCATTTTTTTGGGCATTTGGCATCCCTATTTGACAGTATTTGGCATTAACGTCATTTTTTGGCAATTGACAGAAAATGGCAATAATGCCATTTTTTTGGGCATTTAGCATCCCTATTTGACAGTTAATGGCATTAATGCCATTTTTTTGGGCATTTGGCAACCCTATTTGACAGTATATGGCATTAATGTCATTTTTTGGCAATTGACAGAAAATGGCAATAATGTCATTTGTATGGGCATTTGGCATCCCTATTTGACTGGAGAATCAAACATTCATTTCCAAATCCAATATTACATTAATATCCAAGTAATCCTAATTTCCAAGTCATCCCAAACAATATACATAAATATTGGAAAATTAAAATTAATATCTTAATCACGTCCTTCCTTCCTTGAGGCATATTCCTTACACATAGTTGCATAAATGTTAGCAACCCGCCAAGCGTGGTCCATTTCTACAATTGCCATTTCTACTTGATATTTCAATGATATATCATCCACTTGGCTTGGAGGACAAGTTGAACTTGAGGTGTTGTAGGACGATGTGCTAGATGATGGAAATTGTTGTCCATTTATCCATTGACAGTATTCGGAGAAAGCTTTTTCTCCCTCTTCTCTAGTCTTGTATAACATGTGGCTCGCATTTGAAAATTTACCAACTTGCGCTTTGGGCTTCATCCCATGTGGCATAAACTCCAGGAGTGTGACCCTTGAAGACGACATATGTTTTTCCCTATTTATTAATGTTCAAATTAAAATCCACTAACATAAATAAAATATAAAATAAATAAATGAATAATTCAAATAAGTGTAAGCATTATATAACTACCTTATTGTGGTGGCTCATTTTGGGTCCAAAGTGTGCTCAAATATTCAAGCCTAAGAAACTGAAAAATGAAAAATATTACTAATAATAATAAACCCTTGAATAGAGAAAAGTTTAAATGAGACAATGTCAAATATGGCAATCCAAAACCTACTGCATCCCGTGGCAGGTCTAAGTTTAGATTGATCAATTATTAAAAGAGCCAAACTCAAGTTTAATGTACATTGAGGCTCGTTTAATAAATGAGACAATGTCAAGTGAACCAAACTCTATTCAATTGAGCTTGTGAGCCGGGGCTCACAAATGATACTTCACATCAATTTGCATAGGCATTTTGTAAAAAAATTATAGTGTTTTTTTCTTTTTTTTTTGGGATTTGACTCACATCTAGAGCTCCCATGAAAAAACTTTAAATTAGAATGTCTCACCACCATCACTCCAACAAATTTATTAAAAAAAAAAAAAAAAAAAGGGAAAAAGGGAGAATGGAGAATTTCCAGGCAAAAAAAAAAAATGCATGCTTTGTAAGATCCAATAAATTACTCATCAATCCCCAGCATAATGCCACTAAGACATCAAGATCTCAACACTAATAAAAACACACATTTCACTCAATAATGCAAGGAATTCCACTGGTTCTTCGTCTTCTTTAACAATCTGTTCATATCCACCATACAACATGCACAGTAAGAATGCTTATAAGAAACATTGGAAATTAACTAGCATGTGTTCTGATGGTTTAAATCCAAGAGAATGAAGAATGAACAAAATGAAAAAGGAGGGAGGGTTTGGGCCCGTTCAGTGGGTTAGGCCCAATACAACATTTAACACATTTTTGGGCCTATAAGGAAAGAAAAAGGTTTATATAAATGGTTATATTGAAATGGAAACTGGTCGGGCATTGTTGTATTTACCAAACAAGCCTTAAGCGTTATGAACCAAACGGCCAGCGACCCTGTAAATATCTTCAATTGAAAGGAATATTCACAAAGCAATCATGGCAATCTCAGATTTGCAAATCATAAAGCAACATGCTGATTCATCACAAATTATAACCAGTTCTTAGTTCATATAAAAATAAAAACAATGTGGAATAGGTTTTGGGACCAAAATTAAAACACAGTTCAGTCTTCAGTGGCTTACCTAATGGGTTTCTCAGCAGCCAAAACAAAGAAAGAGGAGAGGAGAGAAGAGCACGTTACCGCCGGCGCATTCCCTGCCGGAGCACGTCACCGCCATCCCCACTGCGTCGTCGGCGATGGTGGAGTGAGAAAGAGGTAGTGAGAGGACGGAGGGAGGGTTAGAGAGAAAGAGAGAGATGGAGTGGGTTTGTTGAATGAGGACAGAGGGAGAGAAAGAGAGAGCTGGAGTGGGTTTGTTTAGTGAGAGGACGGAGGGAGGATTAGAGAGAAAGAGAGAGATGGAGTGGGTTTGGTTCAACCAATGAGCAATAATTGTGCTATTGCAGATCTCGAGTACCCCCCAATCAAAATTTCAAATTTCCCCTCTTAATCTCACCTTCTCCCACATTAAAAAATTCCACTCCATCATTTGCCACTGAAAGAATACATCAAGGGAACGCAGCGGAATAAAGGATTTAAAAATTTTTCCCATTGTATTCATCCAAGAATCTACTTAATCGATAAAACAAATCAAAACAATTAATTGAACAAGAATTAAAAGCTTACTTTATGTGTTCCTTTGCGATGTTCTCTTCCTTTGATGATCGTCCTCGCTCAAACCTCGAGCCCCAAAAGTATGGCGGCCTCCAATGAAAGTCCACACGAACACAAGAGTCGATTAAACCTTCTTGATTTTTCAACGCTTGAAAAAGCAAGCTTGGAGAGGGAGAGAGAGTGGCGGCTTAGAGAGAGAGAACCCTTTGATGAGTTAAGCATAATGACTATTAGGGTTCCCTCACTTTAAATAGACTTCTCCTCTAATTAGGGTGTTTGGTTACTAGTGCTAGCATGACCATTAACCCCGTTTAGGTTACTAACACTCTTGAATTAGATATCCCTTTGACTCTTAATTAATTAACCTTTAATTAATTAAAGCCAAACATATATTAATAAGAGTGTAACCCTCTCACAATTTAAACAACCTCACTTATGTCCTTATGTGTGTGACCCATTGGGTTCATCCCAACCTAGTAGTGGCAGGGGACATCTCCATGTCGCCCAAAATAGAAACTTTCTATTTTTAGGTTCGATTGGAACAATTCCAATTTTGCCCTCAATGATAACTCTTATCATTAGGCCTTCACTAGTCATGAGTGACATCTAGCAATATGTCATGACGTACCCTAGGTGTGGGTGAATATACGAACGTGTAAATGAACCCTTCGTGCTATAAATAATCCCTCACCAAACAATGTCTTGATTAAGTTAGTTGGACATGGATTCATGTCAAACCCTAACTTAATCATGTGTTACTAATTCACCAGATTATAATCTCAATTAGGTATACCCTTGAAACACTTTTCTTGGTAACCTTCTGCTTTGGCAAAAGACTTCATTGAGATAGTAACTGTGAACTAACTAAGACATTCGCCCTTTCTTATTAAGGGTGGTGATCCTCTATTGCACACTCACCTATCTTCATACATAACTCACAAATGAGCACCGATTACATCCTTATGATTACGGGTGTACGAGATACTATCAAACTCTAGCAATTCATATATAAGATAACAAGTGGTGTCTCAAGTCTAAGGATTACAACTGTGACTATACACATGAGCAACCTTTGACATACAAATAGAATTCCATAAGCTGTACTCATATTGGTCGCGTTCAGTGTACTTGTTCTCTAACAAGCACCCACAGGTTTACTATAGTGTCTCTACACAGATGGTTCGAGACTCACCATCCTCCCATGGAGCTAGTAAAACCTGAGCTAATCTTAACGGTTTATAATCGTCCAAATATATAAACCTATGATCAGGAACTAGTTTAGGATAGATGTACTTGAAAGTTATAAGTCTCTCTATCTCAACACTTGAGATATAACTCTCTATCATACTATCCAACGACTTTATCATGAACAGTAATTAAACACAAGTTTACATGATAAAAATAGCCATATCATAAATGAATAAAGATCCATACAAGATAATATAATGAAATATAAAACCCTAAACACAAAAGAACAATTGGTTTTAGGGCACATATCTAACAGCCACGTAGGCGCCACATGTTTCCGGTGCTCTTTTCTGGTGCACTCTTCCGGCCCAATAACATTATTCTATATATTAGTGTAGAGAGAGAAAGATAGAGAAAGATGTAGAATCTTAAATTTTAATTATACAAATTTAAGATAAAGTTATTGTTTTACCTTAACATAAAATAGAGCTTTTAATTTAGGTAATATATAACTTTAAAAATATATCACATGGGACATATATATATAGAACGGATCCAATGGGCGACGTCGCCCATGAGCGACTGTGGTAATTCCCACGCACGGCTTCCTCAACGACCCGGATAATCCCCTAAACCCAATGACTGCCAACCCCTAACCCAATGCAACAGAACCTGTTGGTGAAGGCTTAGCAAGATGAGAAGCTAGTTTGGGAAATAACTAGCACGATAATAACTAAATATTGAAATAAACTTCATAACCACCTTCTTGCCAATCGCATTGCACTATAGCGGCTTGATAATTTTGCCACAAATCATCCTAATATTGACACATTAGTCCCATAGATAAAACTAAAAGAAGGGACTATAATAAACGTCATGAACCCCTTTTTGGTACCCGCATTGCAATTTAGCTACTCGAAACATTTGTCACTTTTCCTCCTTACATTGACACATTAGTAAATCATTAAAACCTAATTTAAATCATTAAATTTAGGGTTTATACACATGGAAGGCATTACACAGTGCGAGTGGGAAATGGTTACAATTAATTAATTTTTATTAAATCATTAAATTCTTTTTCTTACTAACGTTGATATAATTAAATCACTTAACGCATCTACATAAGGTAAGGTGATCCTGAATGTACGTTACCAACAAATTTGAGAAATGTTTTAGTTGTCGTCACTTACATTAGCTTATGGACATATCCAAAAATGATGGCCTGCATGAGTGTCTCGTCTTGCTGTCAACACATTGTATTGACCACTCCCGCAACAACACCTGTGTAGTTTGTCTAACCATAGGAAGTACTTACACGAGATTAGAGTGGAATCATGTGATAACCTATGTTTTTATAATAGTATTTTAATTGTAAAAAAAAAATTAAAACTTTGAAATATTTACGATATGCCATTGGATAAGTTTAAAAAGATTTAAACTTATCTTTTCTCATTCAGTCGGCTGAGAAAGCTTCGAGAGAGGAAGAGAGAACTCGAGAGAGAGAGAGAGAAATTTAGCTGTGTTTGGAGCTCATTATCGACGGTGTTTCGCCGGGAAAAGGTAGGCATGTTTGTTTTTTTGTTTTCTTCATCTTCTTTGTTTTTTTCTTCAAAACCATTTTTGTGGGTTTTGAGGTTTAAGCTTTGAATTTGTGAAATTGGGTAATTCTAGGATGTTATAGATGATGGTTTAGCATGATTGTTGAAGGTTTGGGTTGTATATTTATATGGTTTTGATTGTGTATGTTAAAAATGGGTTTTTGGGTTTTTGAATTAAAATCCCAAGTTTGATTTTAAGAATATGGTTTTAGGTGTGTATAAAGGTAGTTAATTTAACTTATTTAAGCTTCTTTTGGTTGAAATTTGAGTTTGATATTGAATTTTGATGTTGGGTTGAGGTTTGAGAAGTTGAATTTTGGAATATCGGGTTTCTGCAGAAAAGTAGTCAACTAAATGACTAGGGCTAGTCGACTAATTCATCCTAAATTATGAATTTAGCTACTGACCTTCTTTTAGTCGACTAACTATGTTGACTAGTTGACTAATCTGTCATTTTTTATTATTTTAACTATTTTCTTCTTTTTCTCATTTAAAATTTGTTTAAATGGGCTTATTATACATAAAAGGGATTGTAAAGCTTATTTTCCCTTGGGTTTGTTTTAAAGGTTTAAAGAGGAAAGTAAAGTTAAGGTTTTGGAAAAGTCAAGGCTTTGGTTTATATTCTTTCATGCATATTCTCGAATTGGGAGTTAAATTGCATTATTTTATCTTTTATTTCAGATCCAGATAGTCCTGTAGATAATCCATTTGCAACCTAGGATGCATCTGTGGGAGAAAGTCGAGTTTAGAGTTCACAGTGACAAAGGTAGGAATATAATTATCCTCTTTAATATTGATAATATGATTTTATTAAAATGATTATTGCGAAACCTTATTTGAAACATATTTGGATAACTACAATGCATGAGATTATAGCTATTTTGAAATATTATGTGTGGCATAGTTTATAAGGACTTTTTGATGGTATATGAATTGATATCTTGAACTTATATTTGCAGAATAGATATATTATGAAATGATGTTTTGATAATTGTACTTATATGCCTTTTACAGTGATTTATGCAAATGTGATATTACTATTATACAATGAAACGCATGGAAAATATATATGTTGGCTCAGTTAGTATTCAGGGAGAGGGCCTATGGTCCTGGGTGGAGCCTTTGAGCGGACCCGAAGGAAATATCCCATGCAAGTGGCTTACCATCGAGGAAGAATCCGTTGTGATTATATTTTAGTGTAGCTGCACTGGGGGTTGGTTAGCCCGAGAAGTAGCTTCTGTAATACTCTCTATATAGAGCCAATGAGATTTTGATTTAGATGGAAATGGTTTATGAAATACGAAAGCCCATATTGAAGTTATAAATGGTTTAGAAATGTTGAATATTATTATTTTTGAAATAATTCTTGTTAGAAGTGTGCCCTAAAACCCATTAGTAGGTTGTACTTAGGGAACTTTTTTTCATTTATGTTATTGTATGAATCTTATTCATCTATAAAATGGCTTTTATATTATCATGTAAACTTGTGTTATTTATAACTGTTCATGATAATGTCCTTGAATAGTATGATAGAGAATTGTATCTCAAGTGTTGAGATAGAGAGACATATGATTCTCAGGAACATCTATTCTAGATATGTTCCTGATCATAGGTTTATCTATTTGGACGATAATAAACCGTTAAGATTAGCTCAGGTTATACTAGCTCCAATGGGAGGATGGTGAGTCTCAAGCCATTTGTGTAGAGACACTATAGTAAACCTGTGGGTGCTTGTTAGAGAACAA